>CM076583.1:1021537587-1021759068 GCA_034641835.2 Pinus albicaulis | reverse complement strand
CGTAAGGTATCTAACCACAGAAGAAAAAATTCTTAATGGCGAGATTCCCCTTTACTTCCTGAAAGATAAAACGGAATGCTAATAGACAAAGGTATTAACATCCATTTAGAAAAGAGATAAAAACTGAACATCATTAACACAAGCATAGATAAACATGATGCATAAATGATGTCATTGAAAATGCAGTTTCATTAATCATAGGATGTTCTGAAAACTATTCAAGGAATACACACAGTGCTGTCACAGCAAAACACATCATCCGACAAAGGGGTTTTAACAAGTATTTGTATTCATATGCCTAAGAATATGATCTTTCAATACAATGCAATGTAGCTCTTAAGTCTCCAAAAAGAAAAAGCCCTGTACATTTTCCCGTAGGGAGTTTTATAGCACAAAACCTGCCATTTGGGCTTCCCGACTTTTCGCCTGCCTGCCTGTTGAGTTGCCTCGCGACCTTGAAGAGGTTGCAACCTGCGACCTGTCTGGTATGTGCGACTTGTGACCTGGATAGACAGTGCGACCTGCGACTTGCCCGGGTGGTGCGACCTGCGACCTGCCTCTAACTGCTGCTCATGACTTGCTGCTACCGGGCTGCGGAGATGGACGTGCAATGTTGAGGTCAGGGGCATCAACCTGCTGTTCCTTGAGAAAATCTTTCCATATATGGTACTCTGCCGCTATGGGGAAAACAAGAGGGACCTCCTCTTTCAACCGATGCATGCATTCCAAAGCATTTGGCACTAGGGTTTCCCTTTTCTCTGAGATATGGTTGGAAAGAGAGGCAAGTTTGGTATAAATCCGAACTGGAGTGGCAATAAACTGACTCAAATGTTCTTGAGATGCTGCGGGCTTGGGAGCAGCAGCGGCTTGCTTGATAGGCTGCAGAAATGACTGGATGTCCTAATCCACTTGTTCCCAGGCTTTCTCTTCGTCCAATGCCGCAAGCGACGAAATGTGGTGTAAAGTGTGCATCGAGTCGATGCCGCTGATCAGGTGGTTGTATGAAGACATCACTTTGTCCAGGTCCTTAGATAGTTTGTCTTTAGACTGTATTTACATACGGAGATGAAACTTAGCATCCTGTGTATGAATCCAATCCCTCTTGGGAAAATTTTCAGGTGCCTGAGGGTATTGCACTGTCTAGCCCATCATTCTGTCTAAGGCCTGTGAGGCCTCCCTCAACTGCTCGTGCTTTTTCTTGGTTTCTGCTCATGCTCTTACCAGTGGGGCGACTGTTTGTTTGATGGTGAACATTTCTCCATACACCTACCTCATGGTTGCTTCTAACACTTCACACTCTTTAAAAATGGCCAGTGGGACTTCATTTACCAGGGGAGTCCGGTTTCAGAGTTGTTGAACTTCTGCTCTCAACTCTGATTTCTCCTATTCTGCTCTTTTCTCGCGCTTCTCGGCTATCTTGCAATCTATTTTGCAGAGAAACTATTTCTCTACTCATTCTGGTTACGTTCTCTTCCGTGGCTGTGGCGAAAGCAGTGCCCGCCGATGCTATCATCACAGGATTAGTCCTGGTATCAAGGACTATGTCTTTACCTGTTGCCACTATGGATTTGGCGGATGGGCTTTGTGCCAGAGCTCTTCTTTTCTCTTGCTTGATTTTGAAAGAGAATTGGTCGAACGTAATTCTAGTGAGGTCGAATACTTCCTCTTCTTGCCCCTGGGGGGAACTAACATCGGAGAGCTTGGTACTGCCCAGAGGTATTTCGAGGGGAATCATCTCGATGTCTTCTATCATTTCATCCTCCTTTTCTTCTCTATTCTTTTCCTCTTCTTCCTTTCGCCGGCGTTCAGTTTCTGCTGCTGCTTCTATTTTGGCCTTCCTCTGGCATTCAGCTGCAGCAGCCTGTTCGGCCTTCTTCTGGCACTCAGCTTCTGCTTTGTCCAGCTCTGCCTTGAGTGCCCGTTCTGCTGCGGCCTGTGCCTCCTTTTCCTCTTTTTCTTTCCTGGCCTCCTTGGCCTGCTTCTTCTTTTGTGTTGCCGTCGCACTCTTCTGGCGTTCTTCCTCATCCTCATTTATCTTCTTTTCCCTTTCTTGCTGGGCTTTTGCTTCTGCTTCTTTCTGTTGGATAGATGTAGTAAGCCCTGTGCTAGTCAGAGACTTCTTGGGTAAAGAGGAAGAGGCACCTCCCAACTGACGTCTTCTGTCTTTCAGGCTCTGGTCATCCGGATCCTCTTGGCCCAAGTCTACTTCCGAAGAAAATTGTCTCTCAGCGTTATACCAGTTCCTTCTTTCATCTTCTGCTGGGTGCTCAACATGCTGATAAGTCCACTTGAATTTAGCTTTCTTGCAGTGTTCAGGAACTATTCTCTCCGGGTCATATGTTCGGTGCTCTAGCACCCCAAGCTGATAGCTTTTCATCGCTTCTCCCTCCGCTGCTACTTCTTTGAAGTCTTTAACTGTGCACGCGCCGATGGTGAGGGGTAGCGTGGGCCACGACTTCTTTTTTCCTTTAGACAGGACGCTGGAGAAGCCTTGAGACATTTGGAAGCATACCTCTTGAATGAGAATTTTGTCTATAACAAAGCGAGGCATAGCATGTGGTGCCCTGTAAGATCTAAATACTCGGATGAAAGTATATCCGGTGAAGGGGAACCAATGTGCCACTTGGACTAGAGTCTCTTTGGCTCGCCAAGACATGCAGGGGGCGTCTTGGCCAAATAGTCTTCTATATAGAGCGGGGATAAATACTTGGGAGATCTGCTCTATATCCTGTTTATACTTGGACTCCCAAAACACCCTGATTTGCAGATGAATTGCACGAGTCTGCGCGGAATCCCAGTTGTGTGCCCATCCCTCAAAGTGTAACCTTGCGCAGACATCATCTAGTAGGTAAGAGGCCATGTAAAATTCGGAAGGCATTCCATCATCTGGGGCCAATGCCACGGACAAGTTTGTCTGCATCGAAGTCATCAATATGTCGGCCCAGTTGAAACAGGTGCCATGTGCCGTTACATGCTCCATGATAGTAGCCCAACTACCGCTGAAAGTGGAGCAATCAGAGCACCCGTAAAGTCTGCAAAGCATGGCGGCAACTAATTTATAAACCTTTCTCAGGCTAGCCACCGGATATTCTTGGTCTTTCTTGACTTTAAATTTCTCGAGCTCCTCCCACCATTGTCTAATAGTATCAACTACAGGAACTGCGTGAGCAATAGCCCATTCTGGTGTGAAGTACTCTTCTGGGTGAGGCAACGAGTAATAAAGGTGGGCATCTGAGCCTACGAGCGTAGTGAAAGCCCTGCCTTTGCTGTCTCGGATCACGAACTTCTTGGGATCTGTTCTTTGTATGATCCAGTCTATAACCTCCGGGCATGGAAATATGGCTGGATGTGCCCCTGTGAGATGTAGTTTGGACCTTTTGACTGCCAAGTATATCTCCCGGTCTGGGAGATCTTCTGGGAATTCCTCTTCCGGCATGGCGAACTCATGATACACTTGGTACCATCGCTTGCTGTCTTCTTTTGCAAATGTACATAGTGTATCCCTGTATATCGGGGGTGGGGATACCATGTCCATCTCCTCAAATTCTTCCACCACTTGCTTTTCCTTCTTCCGGGATAGCGAGGGTGCCATGTCGCTAGAATCTGATAGAACAGGTATGCACTCTATGTCTCCTTGAAGTTCACCTGTCAAATTCATAAAGGAATCCCAAGATAAGAACGACATGATGATATAAAACCAATTATAGTTTAGTGATGAATTTTAGCTGAGACACATGTAAAACTGGGTCACTGGTTTACTGGGTCGCAGGGTTGCGGATTGCAAGAAGAGACCTAGGTGCGACCTTGCGACCTTGCGACTAGGTCGCAGGGTCGCGGGGTCGCAAATTACGAAAACAGAGGAAAATGCGACCTTGCGACCTCGTGACCAGGTCGCTGGGTCGCTGGGTCGCAACTCTTCAAAAAATTGGGAAATGCGACCTTGCGACTAGGTCGCTGGGTCGTTGGGTCGCAAATTCCAAAAATCTGAAGAAAATGCGACCTTGCGACCTCGTGACTAGGTCACTAGGTCACAGGTCGCGTTAGGGCTTGCTGGGGGGTTTTGGGCGCGCGCGGCGTGAAGGTTTCCTCCCTCTAACTAGAAAATTATAAGGCTAAAAGGGTCCAGGCAGAGTTGAGGGGTGGATTTGGGAGCAGGGGACAAGGCCATGAAAAGCTGAACAGGAAATGTGGTGAGTTTGGGCAGTTGTGATGAAGCAGGGTTAAACAAAACATTCAAAACTGGAAAAGAAACATCAAAGTTCATGTAGAGGGGAATTTAAAGGTTTGGGCAAGCATGAATTTGGCAAGAAATGTCTACAAAGGAAAAAGTAGGAGAGAAACGGCAACTTACCCGGGAAAATCGCGCCAGTCGACCTGTCAGAGCCGTTTTTCTATTCGCTGATCGTGAGAAATGCGACCTAGCGACCTCCTTTATATAAAAGGTCGCACGTGCGGGCATTTAATGTGGGGTCACTGGGTCGCAAATCTAGTTATTCCAGATTTTTGCGACCTCACGACCTTGCGACCTCGCGACCTGGGGTCGCGGGGTCGCAAGGTCGCTGGGTCGCACTTTTCATTAAAATTGGAGTTTTGCGACCTTGCGACCTTGCGACCTTGCGACCTGGGGTCGCGGGGTCGCAGTTTTCACCAAAAGCTTAACTTTGCGACTTGGCTACCTTGCGACCTTGTGACCCTTAGGTCGCGGGGTCGCAAGGTCGCAGAGTCGCAATTTTCTAAAATTGAGTTTATTTGCGACTTGGCGACTTAGCCTTGTAGATTTTCACTTGGTTTTTCTCTACTTTCAAGGGGCTCCAAAAAAATTTTTAAGTGGGATTTTTGGAGGGTGTTGTAGAAGCTACAACAAATGGCGATTCACTGGACGAACTCAGAGTCTCTGCCGATAGTTAGTCTTGGTGGGGGGAGGGAGGGGCCTCTGCTGGCTGTTTTCCTTTATCTTACGGTTGATACTGCTTAGCCCTTTGGCACCTTGTTGGTCTGCTCAATCTGCTGGCCTGTTCGGGTGCTGTTTAACCAAAATTAATTCCTTCAGGTTTCCGGACTGGAAGGGTTGGAAAACTCCAAGCAGCTTCAGGGTCTGGTACGATTATTTTGTCCTCATCGTGTTGCTCTGCTGCCAGCGAACCTTTCGGTCCCGGAGAAGTCACTGCCTAGGAATCATGAACGTTGCTCCACTGCCAGCGAGCCTGGTTAGTACCTCGGCGGAGTCGTTACATCACCTCTCTACGCAGGAATCCTTTCTCAATCCTTTACCCTTTATTAGTGTGCTTTTGCACTTATTTTGAATGTGCCTGAGGCACTTATTTAGATGTGCTTGTGGCACTTATTTGAGATGGCGATTTAGCCTGGGCAGATGAGGGATCTCGACTTATTTTGCTTGCAGAGAGGTTGTTCCTGGTCTGGTATGAGGACTTTGGTTTTTCCCAGATACCCTGTCGTAGCATAGAGTACCTCTTTTCCCTTCTGGTCTGGTTACCACTAACCGTATTTTCTTTTGCAGACACCCTCTCAGACTGGCGAGGTAAGCTTCTCGCTTGATGAATTGAGCTCGGTGATATGCTACCTTTAGGTGCAGAGAACAAGCAAGCTTTTGCTGCCTTTGAGTCTATCGGAAAAGGCTTTCCATCAGCATAGAACCTGTTGCAGTGTGCCAAATGCGTGGCTCCAACAAATCCTTCCTTAAACTTTTATTTTGTTTTATTTTATTTTATTTTATTTTATTTATTTATTTTTAACAAAGGTGAGACAAGAACTATGGTACAAGGATAAGATAGCCCTCTAAGGGCTGCTAAGTGAAATAGTGTTTGAGGTCATGTCCGTTTACCGAGAGGACCTCGACTCGTCCTTCAAGGGTTTGCAATCTAAAAGTGTGGGATCCTAACTTTTCCTTAATTTGGAAAGGGCCTGTCCATAGTGCTTGGAACTTGGAATGCTTTCCCTTTTCCTCATGTGCTTTGTCCCAATTTAGGACTAGGTCTCCTACCTCAAAATTTTTATTCCTTGCGGATTTCCTATCAAACCATCTCTTGATTCGGCTCTGGTGGATGGCAAACTTTTCTCGGGTTTTTTGCCTTTCTTCCTCCAATTTCAGCAAGGTGTCGATTCGAGTCTGCAAGGTAGGGCATGGGGTACCATGAAATTCTTGGGACAACTAGAGGGCAGGGAGAGATAGATGAGGAGGAAGAACAACTTCTTTTCCATACACGAGAAAATATGGAGAGGTGCCTAGGGAGGACTTGGGAGTGATACGGTCAGCCCAAAGTGCATTGTGAAGGGCATTGTGCCAGTTGCGCTGGTGGGATAGCAGGGTCTTCTTAATGATACGGATAAGATTCTTATTAGTTGACTCAGCTAATCCATTTCCCTGGGGATAGTAATTTGCAGAATGTTTCAGAACAATACCATTTTCCAGCGCAAAATCATATAATTTAAAAGATGAGAAGTAAGTCGCATTATCGAAAACTAAAGAAGTTGGAACGCCAAACCTGGTGACGATGGAATGCGTGAGGAATTCTATTACCTCTTGATCATTGATTCGGCGTAAAGGTGTTGCTTCGACCCACCTGGTGAAATAATCAGTAGCTGTAAGGATATACCGGTGTTTTTTAGAAGAGTGAGGTGTGATTTCACCAATTACATCCAAACCCCACTGTTGGAAAGGCTCCTCCACTGCTACTGAGAGTAAGGGGGTGGCTGGCCGTGCTTCTCGGTTTGCGAACTTCTGGCACTAGATGCATTTTCAAACATATGCATGCGCATCTCTGAAAAGAGTAGGCCAATAGTATCCTGCACGCATTATTTTATGGGCGGTAGTATCTCCGACGAAATGACCTCCAGCTGGTCCGTCATGCAGTTCGGTCAAGATTTTCTGCGCGTCGTCCTGTTCCAAGTAGCGTAACAGGACCCCATCGTGATGTTTCTTGAACAACTTACCTCGGATCAGTTGGTGAGATGCGGCTTTGAGTCTTATTGCGTGTTTCTGTCGGGCAGTAAGAGCAGGGTCCATGGTGCCTTGGGCCAAATATCTTGAAATGTCGGAATACCAAGAAGAGCTACTTTGCTGAGGCACATGGTCGCTCTGATACATTTCAATTTCTTGTTCCCAACATTCTTCTTCAATTCCATGGGAACTTGCAGCTTCCGCGGCCATTTGGCATAATCCTTGTCCTTTAATAGTGTGTGCCGGTTTAAATTCTAAATCGTATTCTTGCAAGCACGCCACCCAGTTGCCTCACCTTTCGCCCAGCACCTGCTGCACGAAAAGTGAGCGGACAGCTGGGTGTGGAACAAAAACCGTGACATGATTTTTCAAGATGTAGGGCCTAAAATGCTTGACCGCTTTGTAGCCCGCATAGGCTTGCTTTTCGATTTCTGGGTAGTTCAACTCAGCTCCTTGCAAACCGGTGCTCATGAAAGAAATGGGCCGTTCATCGTTGTTGCCATCTTTCTGTGTAAGGACAGCCGCAAGTGAGGAATCTGAAGCAAAAGTATACAGGATAAAACCTTTGCCAAAATCTGGACTTTGGAGGGAAGGAACTTCAGCTATAGCCTGTTTGATTTTGTTGAAGGCCTCCTTTTCCGACAGATTCCATTGGAACATAGCATTCTTTTTGATCATTCCTTGTAATGGCTTGACTATATGTGCGAAATCTGATATAAATTTCCGTACGAAATTGATCTTTCCCAAGAAAGATTGCATCACTTTTTTACTCCTGGGAAGAGGAATTTGAGCAATGGCTTTCACCCGTTCCGGATCGACGACAATACCTTGTTTAGTTATGATATGGCCCAGTAAATTTCCTTCTTCCACGGCGAAAACGCTCTTCTTCGGGTTAAGTGAAATCCCGTACTTTCTACACCTTTCAAAAATTTTCCTGAGGTGGCATATATGGTCACCTCGGTATTTTGAAAACACGGTGATGTCGTCTAAGTAGACAACCACACTCTGGCCTATCATCCCCCTGAATGCTATATCCATGGCCCTTTGGAAAGTTGCCCCGGCATTGATTAATCCAAAAGGCATACGTCTGAACGTGAAAGTTCCCCACTTGGTTCGAAAGGTGGTCTTCAATCTATCCGGTTCAGCCACCAGCACTTGGTTGTAGCCGGAGAACCCATCCAATAAGGAGAACATTTCTGACCTGGACACAGCTTGCAATATTTGTTCCATGGGGGGTACCGGGTAATTATCTTTATTTGAGGCCTGGTTTAAATTTCAGAAATCCACGCATAAGCGGATTTCGCCTGACTTCTTCCATACCGAGACCAAATTGGACACCCATGTGGAATGGCGTACTTTGAAGATGATGCGCGCGTCTAAGAGTTTTTTGAGTTCTTTCAGAATCAATGGTTCCAAAGTAGGATGTACTTTTCTGAGCTTTTGCTGGAATGGTTTTGCCCCTTCCTTCATGGGTATAACATGCTGGATAATTCGAGTATCATACGTACGTAAGTCATCATATGTCCAAGAAAATACATCACGATACTTGCGAAATAGTTGGGTGAAAGCCTGCGCCTCCTGGGTGGTGCAGTCTTTCCCAAGGTTGACGAACTTAGGATTATCTTCTGATCCCAAGTTCACTTGTCGATGGGCCAAGATGGAGCTTTGCACTTTGGTATTCGGGGGCCCTCAAAAACGGCTTTGCAGATCGAAGAGTTTCGCAAGTGACACTACCCCCTTTGGCATGGGGTTGCCTTTGCGTTTCTCATACTCTTCCTGCACAGCTTCATCGTGATCATCTTCATCTGTTGCAGCGTCTTTGAATGTTTCCGAGTTACACATAAACTCCAGTACCTATTGATCATCATCAAAGATGCGTAAGTTAGTAATGTTGTCTGGCACAAAGGGTCTATATATAATTTCAAGAGAAAAACCGTCCCTCAAAGGGGTGAATCTAGCAGCAGCATTAGCCAGAGTATCAGCTGCTGCATTGTGCATTCTAAGAATAGATTTAATTCCAAATGCATCAAAAGCAGAAATCAATCGCCATACCTCTTGTTGATACGCCTTTAAATGCAGAGATAAACAGTGAATAGTGTTGCGTACCTGGCGAGTGATAATCTCAGAATCTCCAATGACCTGTAAGAATTTTACCTTCAAATCCAGCGCCTTCTTAAGTCCTAGGATTAATGCCTCGTACTCGGAAGTGTTGTTGGTGCACTAGAACTCTAGCCGGCATGAGATTAAGAATTTATTCTTGTGAGGGTCAAGTAATATGCAACCCGCACCAACGCTGTCATGGGTCTTGGAACCGTCATAATACAAGGTCCACATGTCACTTTCCGGCTCCTTCGGGGTAATAGGTTGTGGAGGGGTTTCTGCCGGTGGTGAGACAGGGGTGACTTTCTCCTCCATGACAAGTGCTAGTTCAGATTAGACCTTGGGGCCTACGGAAGACTGAGGGGGTTGGTAACATCCAAATATGGCTTCCAGAAAACACATGCCAAGCTCCTCCTGGGCAAAGCTGATGGGCTCATTAACGGAATCTAAATCAGTCACGGTGTGTTTCATATATGGTTCACTTTCGACCCTGATTTGATTATTCCACCCCTTGTAAGGAAGCCACAAGTGGGACCATTCGGTGGCGAAATAGCCTTGCAACTTGCTGGACCAGTCCCTGCTAAGCAATAGGCCATATGCTTCATGGATGTCGACAACTACAATGTCAATGCATTGATGGACCCTAGAGTCTGACGACAGGCGGATGATGACATTGTTCAACTCTCCTACGGCTGGCACTTGTGATCTGTCAAGTTGTATGATCTTTGTGTCAGTCTTCTCCGGGCGAATGTTTAGCTTCTTACAGACAGATAGGGGCATGACGTTTGTTGAGGCACCGGAGTCGACTAGACAGTTGTGGACGTTGAAGTTAAAAATCTCGAAGGATAAAAGGAAAGGAGGCGTGGATCCTCTTGAGTTGGTATTGATGGCGTTTACTATAGACTGTACATCTGGACCGGCTTGCGCAGACGTGTTGCTCACAGTTTTCGTAGCTGAAGTATTTGTGAAAGCCTTTAGAATGAGCTCTCTTTGGTTAGTAATGTGGGCCAGCTCGTAGAGAGAGATGTTTGCTCTTGTTTTTTTCATATCCTCAACAATGTTATAGCTATAATCTGGTTGAGGGCTAGGCTCAATAGAGGGTTTTGGGGATTCTGTCGGGAGCTTGCCCTTTTGACTTGCTCGGGTAATGTTGTTGGTGGGCTTCTCCGGAGCAGATTGTTTCCCATTTCCTGGGGGCAGAATTTTCCTTAGGAAAGCCCTTTTCTTGTCTTCATAAGATTGCTCGGGAACAGGTCCTTTGCTCCTTAGACTATAATTCCGTACAGGCTAGTCTTTGGGATTGTCTGCCATGTTGATATCGATGGAGGTAAGGCTGTCCCCACCTCGGATTATGTCAAAAGCAAGGACAGAGGATACTGGTTCTTCGTTCGAGGGCAGATCCTCATCGTGATCTGAAACATCATCCTCCGTCACATCCCCTAGGGTTTGGTCATCTAAAATCTTATTAACTACTACTGTCATACTGCCAATCCATTGAGGGTACGTTTTTTCAGAGTGGGCAGCTTGGTGGAAAGAACAGAAGTTATCTTTCCCTATTTCTTCCACATTGAGAGCAGTATTCGGGTTAGACGAAGGTCTGTTAGTGTTGGGATTTCTTTTTCTGAAAAAGGGTTTGGGTGGTTTAGTGCTAGTTGTGGATTCTGTGCCCTTTCTCCTTAGGTCAGTGACTTCATTCGTTAAGAGCTTGAGGGTTTTTGCCATGCTTTCGAAATCAAACGCATCTTTATCCCTATCGGTGGTCTTAGGATTGGAGGACTGACCCCTTTTTGTGTTAGGCTTGTGATCATCTCTCCCTTCGTGATCGGTGGCTCCTATCGAAAGCATGTCTTTCTCTACAACGAGAGTACCCTCATAATTAGCCGTAAGGGTAGCGTGGGCTTCACGTTTGACGAAAAAGGTGAAGTCCCTAGGGAGAGCCTTGGTATAGTAGTCAATGGTGATTGAGTCATCCAACGCCAGGTTTGGGGGAAACTTTTGCAGTATGGTAGCAAAGCGCTGGTTGAAGTCCTTAACCTTCTCCTTTTTATGACACTTGATGGTGCTCAATTCCGTGAGAAGCATGGAAGGAGTTTTATCTTCTGAAAACTTCTGCAGGAATACGCAACGGAATTGGTCCCATGAAGTGATAGAGGCACTGGGAAGAGAGCGGTACCATGTGGCTGCTTTGTTTTCGAGAGTATGGGGGAGCAGTCGACATGCGACATCATCAGATTGGACTCTCATGATTTGCAGAGACAAATAGAAGCTGCTGATATGATCTTCAGCTAAGGTGCCTTTCTCAGGATCAAACTTGGGGAGGTGTTTCTCCAGATGCCTAGGCATATCGTGGAGTGGGCCCAAAATATTTAATGGGGATTGAGCCATCCAGGCTAGGGGTTGCACTCTCCTAGCCCGCTGGTGGTGCCTAAACTCAGGCTCAGATTCACCTCCCGAACCTGAGACCGATGCTTCTGACTCATGACGAGATTGTTCGTCATGGTGTCTCTCACGGTAAAGAAAGTCTCTAAGATATCCCAAGTTGTGGACAGGAGGCCTAATTGGGTTTGGGTGACGGTTGCGAGCTTGGTTTCCTTGGCCTCGGCCTCTATCTCCTCTACCTCCAGCCCCTCGGCCTCTATTTCCTTCTCCTTCATTTTTGTGAGCTCTATTCCTTTCTCCTTCATTTCTGCGAGCCCTATTTCCCCCGTCTACATTTCCTCGACCTCTGTCTTTCTCACCATTCCCAGGTGGGGGATGTGCCTGGTTGTTTTTTTTCCGAGTCTGGTTAGGTTGGGAGTCGGGGAAAGGTTCGGTGTCACCAAATTCTTCGCCCTCTTGGAGAATCGGGTCATTTTCCTCAACAGCAGTGCCGAGGTCTTCCAACATGAGATTTACGAGCTCGGGTATGGTACTCGCAAGGGCACCATTACGAGTGATTAACTGAGCAGGGGTTCTAGTGTGGGCAAGGAATTCCATGATTGGAGTAAACCGTAAATTTCTGATAAGATCGCGGGCAGCTGGGCGCAAGGCTCTCAACTGCGCTCTGGTGATTTCGTAATATCGAGTCTCCCTCTCTGGGATATCTTCCAGAGGAGGAGGGATAGGTTCATTGTTTATGACCTCCCCTTGGGGATTTTGTGATGGAAAGTTCGTTGTATGCTGGGAGGCTGCCATCCGGCCCTCCTTCTAGCGCCAAATCTGTTGACAGGAAAATTTGTCCAGCCAACAGTAGGGGATCTCCCCGGTAGAAAGTCCCAATTAGACCTTAAACCGTTTGGAGTAGGGATCCCGTCCGGGGTGTGGGTCCGGCTACCGCTTAAGACGCCTTCCCTTCCGGTCTCAAAAGAACCTGATTGAACCTGCGGACACACACTTATTCATAGGATACGAAATACATGATTGATGCATTGAACATGTCCACAACACTATGCGTAGCAAGAGAATAAATAAAACATATACGCCCGAAGAGATGCAGTTAACGACACGTCTTTGGGGTTATGCTTGTAAGGTATCTGACCACAGAAGAAATAGTTCTTAATGGCAAGATTCCCCTTTACTTCCTGAAAGATAAAACGAAATGCTAATAGACAAAGGTATTAACATCCATTTAGAAAGCGATAAAAAACTGAACATCATTAACACAAGCATAGATAAACATGATGCATAAATGATGTTATTGAAAATGCAGTTTCATTAATCATAGGATGTTCTGAAACTGTTCAAGGAATACACACAATGCTGTCACAGCAAAACACATCATCCGACAAAGGGGTTTTAACAAGTATTCGTATTCATATGCCTAAGAATATGATCTTTCAATACAATGCAATGTAGCTCTTGAGTCTCCAAAAAGAAAAGCCCTTTGTCCCTTTCCCCGTAGGGAGCTTTATAGTACAAAAATTTCCCTTTGGGCTTCCCGACTTTTTGCCTGCCTGTCTGTTAAGTTGCCTCGCAACCTGGAAGAGGTTGCGACCTGCGACTTGTCTGGTGCATGCGACTTGCAACCTGGATAGGAAGTGCGACCTGCGACTTGCCCAGGCGATGCAATCTGCGACCTGTCTCTAACCGTCCCCAATGCCTTGTTGCTACTAGGCTACGCAAATGGACGCATAATGGTGAGGTCGGGGGTGTCAATCTGCTGCTCCTTGAGAAAATCTTGCCATGTCTGGTTCTCTGCCGCTATGGGGGAAAAAAGAGGGACCTCCTCTTTCAACCGATGCATGCATTCCAAAGCATTTGGCACTAGGGTTTCCCTTTTCTGTGAGATCTGGTTGGAAAGAGAGGCAAGTTTGGTATAAATCCGAACTGGAGTGGCAAGAAACTGACCCAGATGTTCTTGAGATGCTGCGGGCTCGGGAGCAGCAGCAGCTTGCTTGATAGGCTGCAGAAATGACTGGATCTCCTGATCCACTTGTTCCCAGGCTTTCTCTTCGTCCAATGCCCCAAGCGACGGAATGGGGTGCAAAGTGTGCATCGAGTCGATGCCGCTGATCAGGTGGTTGTATGAAGACATTACTTTGTCCAGGTCCTTAGATAGTTTGTCCTTAGACTGTATTTCCATACGGAGCTGAACCTTAGCATCCTGTGTATGAATCCAATCCCTCTTGGGAAACTTCTCAGGTGCCTGAGGGTATCACACTGTCCAGTCCATCATTTTGTCTAAGGCCTGTGAGGCCTCCCTGAGGTGCTCGAGCTTTTGCTTGGTTTCTGCTAGTGCTCTTACCAGTGGGGTGACTGTTTGTTTGATGGTGAACATTTCTCCATACACCTGCCGCATGGTTGCTTCTAATACTTCACACTCTTTTAAAATGGCTAGTGGGACTTCATTTACCGGGGGAGTCTGGTTTCAGAGTTACTTCTGCTCTCAATTCTGATTTCTCCTGTTCTACTCTTTTCTCGCGCTGCTCGGCTGCTTGCAGTCTTTTTTGCAGAGAGACTATTTCTCTACTCATTCTGGTTATGTTCTCTTTCGTGGCTGCGGCGAAAGCAGTGCCCGCCGATGCTATCATCACGGGATTAGTCCTGGTATCAAGGACTATGTCTTTACCTGTTGCCACTGTGGATTTGGTGGATGGGCTTTGCGCCAGAGCTCTTCTTTTTTCTTGCCTAATTTTGAAAGAGAATTGATCGAATGTAAGTCTAGTGAGGTCGAATACTTCCTCTTCTTGCCCCTAGGGGGAACTAACATCAGAGAGGTTGGTACTGCCCAGAGGTATTTCGAGGGGAGTCATCTCAATGTCTTCTATAATTTCATTCTCCTTTTCTTCTCTATTCTTTTCCTCTTCTTCCTTTCGCCGGCGTTCAGTTTCTGCTGCTGCTTCTATTTTGGCCTTCCTCTGGCGTTCAGCTGTAGCAGCCTGTTCGGCCTTCTTTTGGCGCTCAGCTTCTGCTTTGTCCAGCTCTACTTTGAGTGCCCGTTCTGCTGCGGCCTGTGCCTCCTTTTCCTCTTTTTCTTTCCTGGCCTCCTTGGCTTGCTTCTTCTTTTGCGTTGCCGTCGCACACTTCTGGCGTTCTTCCTCATCCTCCTTTATCTTCTTTTCCCTTTCTTGTTGGGATTTTTCTTCTGCTTCTTTATGTTGGATAGATGTAGTAAGCCCTATGCTGGTCCGAGACTTCTTGGGTAAAGAGGAAGAGGCACCTCCCAACTGACGACTTCTGTCTTCCAGGCTCTGATCATCCAGATCCTCTTGGCCCAAGTCTACTTCCGGAGCAAATTGTCTCTCAGCGTTATACCAGTTCCTTCTTTCGTCTTCTGCCGGGCACTCAATATGCTGATAAGTCCACTTGAATTTAGCTTTCTTGCAGTGTTTAGGAACTATTCTCTTTGGGTCATATGTTCAGTGTTCTAGCGCCCCAAGCTGATAGCTTTTCATCGCTTCTCCCTCCGCTGCTACTTCTTTGAAGTCTTTAACTGTGCACGCACCAATGGTGAGGGTTAGCGTGGGCCACGGCTTCTTTTTGCCTTTAGACAGGACGCTGGAGAAGCCTTGGGACATTTGGAAGCATACCTCCTGAATGAGCATTTTGTTTGTAACAAAGCGAGGCATAGCATGTGGTGTCCTATAAGATCCAAAGACTCGGATGAAAGTATATCCAGCGAAAGGGAACCAATGTGCCACTTGGACTAGAGTCTCTTTGGCTCGCCAAGACATGCAGGGGGCGTCTTGACCAAATAGTATTCTATATAGAACAGGGATAAATACTTGGGAGATCTGCTCTATATCCTATTTATACTTGGACTCCCAAAACACCCTGATTTGCAGATGAATTGCACGAGTCTGCGCGGAATCCCAGTTGTGTGCCCATCCCTCAAAGTGTAACCTTGCGTAGACATCATCCAGTAGGTAAGAGGCCATGTAAAATTCGGAAGGCATTCCATCATCTGGGGCCAATGTCGCGGACAAGTTTGTCTGCATCGAAGTCATCAATATGCCGGCCCAGTTGAAACGGGTGCCATGTGCCGTTACATGATCCATGATAGTAGCCCAACTAGCGCTAAAAGTGGAGCAATCAGAGCGCTTGTAAAGTCTGCAAAGCATGGCGGCAACTAATTTATAAACCTTTCTCAGGCTAGCCACCGGATATTCTTGGTCTTTCTTGAATTTAAATTTCTCAGGCTCCTCCCACCATTGTCTAATAGTATCAACTACAGGAACTGCGTGAGCAATAGCCCATTCTGGTGTGAAGTACTCTTCTGGGCGAGGCAATGAGTAATAAAGGTGGGCATCTGAGCCTACGAGCGTAGCGAAAGCCCTACCTTCGCTGTCTCGGATCACAAACTTCTTGGGATATGTTCTTTGTATGATCCAGTCTATAACCTCCGGGCATGGAAATATGGCTGGATGCGCCCCTGCAAGATGTAGTTTGGACCTTTTGACTGCCAAGTATATCTCCCAGTCTGGGAGATCTTCTGGGAATTCCACTTCCGGCATGGTGAACTCATGATACACTTGGTACCATCGCATGCTGTCTTCTTTTGCAAATGTACATAGTGTATCCCTGTATATCGGGGGTGGGGATACCATGTCCAGCTCCTCAACTTCTTCCACCAGTTGCTTGTCCTTCTTCTAGGATAGCGGGGGTGCCATGTCGCTAGAATCTGATAGAACAGGTATGCACTCTATGTCTCCTTGAAGTTCACCTGTCAAATTCATAAAGGAATCCCAAGATAAGAACGACATTATGATATAAAACCAATTATAGTTTAGTGATGAATTTTAGCTGAGACACATGTAAAACTGGGTCACTGGTTTACTGGGTCGCAGGGTTGCGGATTGCAAGAAGAGACCTAGGTGCGACCTTGCGACCTTACGACTAGGTCGCAGGGTCGCGGGGTCGCAAATTACGAAAACATAGGAAAATACAACCTTGCGACCTCGCGACCATGTCGCTGGGTCGCAACTCTTCGAAAAATTGGGAAATGCGACCTTGCGACAAGGTTGCTGGGTCGCTGGGTCACAAATTCCAAAAATCTGAAGAAAATGCGACCTTGCGACCTCGCGACTAGGTTGCTGGGTCACAGGTCGCGTTAGGGCTTGCCGGGGGGTTTTGGGCGTGCGCGGTGTGAAGGTTTCCTCCCTCTAACTGGAAAATTATAAGGCTAAAAGGGTGCAGGTAGAGTTGAGGTTGCTTTGGGAGCAGGGGACAAGGCCATGAAAAGCTGAACAGGAAATGTGGTGAGTTTGGGCAGTTGTGATGAAGCAGGGTTAAACAAAACATTCAAAACTGGAAAAGAAACATCAAATTTCATGCAAAGGGGAATTTAAAGGTCTGGGCAAGCATGAATTTGGCAAGAAATGTCTACAAAGGAAAAAGTAGGAGAGAAACGGCAACTTACCCAAGAAAATCGCGCCATTCGACCTGTCAGAGCCGTTTTTCTATTCGCCGATCGTGAGAAATGTGACCTAGCGACCTCCTTTATATAAAAGGTCGCACGTGCAGGCATTTAATGTGGGTTTGCTGGGTCAAAAATCTAGTTATTCCAGAGTTTTGCGACCTTGCGACCTTGCGACCTCGCGACCTGGGGTCGCGGGGTCGCAAGGTCGCTGGGTCGCACTTTTCATTAAAATTGGAGTTTTGCGACCTTGCGACCTTGCGACCTTGCGACCTGGGGTCGCAGGGTTGCGAGGTCACAGTTTTCACCAAAATCTTAACTTTGCGACTTGGCGACCTTGTGACCTTGCGACCCTTAGGTCGTGGGGTCGCAAGGTCGCAGAGTCGCAGTTTTCTAAAATTGAGTTTATTTGCAACTTGGCGACTTAGCCTTGTAGATTTTCACTTGGTTTTTCTCTACTTTCAAGGGGCTCCAAAAAAATTTTTAAGTGGGATTTTTGGAGGGTGTTGTAGAAGCTACAACACACTCGTAGAAATAATAGAAGCAGAGCCAAACATAGTATCCATAGAAGTGATTGTCGAAATGGAAATGGTACCCCCTCCTTTAACTGAAAGAGGAGTATGCACACTTTTAGTGCTCATAGCTGAAGCTATGTTCCAAGTTGTGGCCATCGAAAGAAAGGGATAAGAAGGATAGGGGCTAGCTGGTCTCTGAGACTCAGGCCCAACGTACAAAAGAACATCTATAAAATTGGTAGGAAGAGGAGATGAGGGAGTACCAGGAGGTTGAGGAACCTCTTCTACTTCAACCTCTTCTGCTGGAAACAAGACTCTAGAGATGAGTGGAGTACTCCTCTCTACAATACCACTAGTAGTAGGACCACCCAAAGAAACAACAACCCAAGACAGAGGATCACTCTCCATTACATTTGAAACCACTAGATGAAAATCACCCACTGAATTTCTCCTACACCTTCTTGAAGAAGTCTCGGCACTCGCAGGAGAAAGCCCATGAAGCCTCCTCAATTGACGAGGTGATCGATCAACCACTTTTGATAATTATGAGATTAATTACTCAAAAAATATAAGAAGCTAGGAAATATAGGAGAAAATAGCACACTCTATCAAAATTCCCTAAGATACATTCAATCAAGCAGCCTTCATGTATTTCCACTCTGGGTGATGAGGATCAGACACCAAAATAGAAGAAAGTGAATAAGAGGACATTCTGAAAAATGGTCTAGGGTAATTACGCCCCAGGCCTACTAGCGAAGGTAACAAAAATAGTTACGTCAGCCTCCTGACAAAAGCCTTTGCTGATGCAAGTCCCAAAGCTTCACAAGGGCACCCTCCAGAAGTACTGATGAAAGTGACACAACGTCTGCCTTAGGTACCACGGGTATTCCCCCCCGCAGTCACCTATGTGGTCCCTAGGAAAGGCAACTAAGGGCACCAATCCGTATCAGTAGCTGGGCAGAACGGTCTTAGGTCAAGATTTAGCAAATAGGAGAGGGGGTATATCTCTTCTCTGCCTTCACTCTCCCTCGCTCTTAACTCTCTGGAGGTGGATATTTCCTGGTCCACTTAACAGAATTGGATTTCACTCATTAATCAACTTTCTATGTTTGACAGTTTTGAGCAGCCTTGGAGAGTTAACTCTCCACTCACCTACTCCAAGGCCCTATGACCTAGCTAGTTGGTGTATGATTAATGAAAATACAAAAAAAATCTAGTTCATTTTAATTAGAGCACTTGATTTTAAATGGCTGTTACTCAAGTCAAAGGTAGATGGAGGTGAAAATCATGATGTTTTTTCGATGCAAAAGAAATCAATGAAAAACTACTACATGAAGATGCAATATGTTTCTTTCAATGAAAAGATATTTCTAAATGGGTTCTATGAAGCTAATAATAAACAAAAACTTTTTTTTTTTATTTTCAGTTATCACTCTTCACACACTTCAGAAAACTATCAAAAAGACTAAAATGCTTTAGTGCAACTAATGCAAAAACTACTAATGATATGCAAATTCTAGGACTACTCACTAAGGAAGCAAAAATAGTTTCTATAGAGAATTGGTTCAATCACTTTGATATACAAGCAAGGCAAGTCTCAACAAGAACTCCTTTGCATACAATAATGCCAAAATACATTTGATATAAAAGAGAGAGAAATCTAGACAAAGACTCATTTCAAGATCAAGAAAATGATCCAAAAAACGAGAAACTAACAAACTGCTTCAAAATGGATGAAAACCATAAAAAGGAAACCAAATAAAAAACAACAGACAACAAAAAATGTTTTTTGGCTTTTCAATTTTAAGGAAAACAAGAAAATTTCAATGAGATAAGCACAAAACTACTCAAGAACCAAAATCAAGAAAATGAGCCACAAGGAGACTTCAAAACACACAAGACAACTATGCTACTTTCATAGTAGGACTCAAACAAGCAATAAGAAGCAATAGACCCAAAAAACTGATTCAGAATAGTAGTACACACTTCCAGCAAACAAAAATTCAAGAAAAGGTCACTTCAAGATTCACTAGAAGACTAGTCCCAAGAAACAAGAAAACCAAAGAAGTCAAAGAGGCAAAAACCAAAAGTGAAACAATGCACAAGGAAAACACGAGCAAACAAGCAAAGGCTCACTATTCTGAATCTTCAGAATAGTCAAGAACTCCAGGAAGAGTTCTTGGTGCTACAACCTATTGAAACCTTAGCTAAACTGAGGGGGGGGGTGGGGGTGAATCAGTTTAACACATTCATGGACTTTTAAACTTTTTCATTAAAATTTATTAACACCTTCATTTCATGATCAACATAATGTGTGAGCAATCTTTATTTGTGAGTAGCAATTAATAAGTAGATTAGACATTGTATTAGCAGTCTTAATTTGTGAGCAGCAAGTATTAGCAGACTAGATATACCATATCAACACATAGACATCATGCACATAGACACCAGATATAAGTGGAAACCCATAAAGGGAGAAAACGACATCTTATTATTGTTGTGATGCAAAGGCAAGCTCAAACTCCCTCTCACCACTGGTTTTCTGTAGGCACCAACCTACAGGAGGCTCCAACCTCAATTTTGCAAGCTACAACTTGCAAGGAAGCTCCAACTCCCTAAATTTTCTGCAGGCACCAACCTACAGGAGGCTCTAACCTCAGTCAGCTACAACTGACATCTATCAAGCTACAAATTGATAGGGAAGCTCCAACTTCCTTACTCTTTCAAAAGAAAAAACACTTGCTGATTTACCTTGGATATCAGCTCTGTTCTATACCTTCTCTTCTGCTGTCCATCAATCCTCATATCTGCCCTGCTTCATTTCAGCATCTTCTCGGATTCTCTAACAGCTCCTCCTTCTCCTCTGCCTTACTGCTTCATTTCTGCATTCTCTTACATCACTCTATAACCTCTACATGCATATCAAGGTGATATTACTTATAGAGATTTCCTGATGACTGTTTGTTTTCCTATAGGAATTCGAAATGGGTAGTCATTCCTCTTGGTCTTCTGCCTTCTCATTTCTTTTCCAGCTCACTCATAAAAATATAACTGTAGGTACTAATTTTTAACATTACAGTGGGATATTTTTTCTCTTCCCGGAGACTTGCCAATGCATCACAAACAATATAAATCAATTAAACCATTTACATTTAATTACAATGAGATCTCCAGCTCACTCATTCAGCCTCTTGCTTCACTGCGCTTGTCTTTTCTGTGACTGTATTTGTCCCTTTTTCTTCTCTGTATGCATTTCTATTTATTTCTGTTGCGTAAATCCTGTATGTATGTAACTGCGCTTTTTATATCATGAAAATAAATTCTTGGCATAATAATAATAATAAGGCGTTTTTAAATATATGCACTTCCGTGTTATCTAACTTATGTAACTTCCGGCCATATAATTCTAAGAGATCATTTTAATAGATAAAATGCCCTTACGGGCCCACTCGCCGAACTTTTCCGATACGATGTATCACTCCTTGACTACTTCCGATTGCGATTGATCGCAATCGCAATTTCCATTTACATGTACCGATGCTCTGATCCTTCTCCGATGCGATCAATTACTGTTCATTTAGAAATTCCGATGCGATGTATCACCTTTCAAATATTTCAGATTGCGATTAATCGCAATCGCAACTTCCAGTTGCATGTTCCGATATTCCAATGCTTCGATGCTCCGATTCCGATGATTCACTGTTATGCAGGAACTCAAACACATATCAATCATGGTTTATAAACCCATAAATCTCCACATGTTAACTCCCTTCTCAATCTCGACTTAGAGTCAATCTACATGTATACGTGACCTTAATTAAATGTTCATAGAACATTTCAATTTCAACTGTCCTTTGACCTTTTCACACAATTCATATTGCGCCAATTTTGCATATACAACCATTATATGTGCACTACAATTTATCCATATATATATATATATATATATATATATATATATATATATATATATTACGACCTTCTTCAATTTTGGAAGCGTTATAACAAAACTCAACCACATCGGACATACCTCGGTTAAAATCGCAATTGTGGTTTGAACAGTCCCGATCAATATAAATTAGAACTGGGCCCCACAGTAACAACCCGTCCACATCCAACGGCAGACAGCACGTCGCACAGCTTCAAATGATCTGACGTCCTCAATCGAATCTCGCGTGACTTAGATGCATGGGATTTTAACTCGCAATGAGAGTGGTATCTCCAAACTGCTTAAGACCACGTGTCATCTCCTGGCATATATCGCATTCGAATTGTAAATACAACTTACCGTACAAAAGGGGTGTGATGAAAACCGTTGGGTGTTCCAAACCCACTATCACTGTTCACAGCACTCGTGGTTCCGTTTAGCTGCGCTCGAGGTTCCGTTCCTTCCTTCATTTGTTCACGATCCCAATATGTTTTCTTAACTTCGTTTTCATATGGTTCTTCAGTTATTCTTTGTCGCTCCTTCTCATATGTTATCTCTTGCTTTGTCAACACTTCAACATGACGCTTCTGCTATCATAACGCATAGCTCCATTCACGCATAGGTTTATCACCAAACCTCTGCGCTCGATTCATGATTCCTTAAAGCAGGGCCTTATCCCCGACTCTGTCCTAGGGTCCCTCCTTCGCACTATAGATATCCTCCATCTATTAGGAGGGTAGCCATTCAGGCTCAATTCCCAATATCCAGTTGCAATTGCCATTTATTCATCAGAGAAGTGCGGAACTCCATTATTCATTTTTGATAGATTCATTGACCCATCAATAAATCAATGCCAGAACTTTAATTCATTACTCTGCTCCCGGTTCTCCAACACTGAAATGAACATCCGAAATAGATTTCCTTATCAAACAACGTTAAAACAATTCAGGATCTTTGCAGGGTTAAGACGTTTCATCGCATAATTCCTCAAATTCATAAAACTGTTCCATCACTATTTTAATACAGTATGTGTAATAAGCCTGTCTTGCAGGATTATTGTGCCATCATTCTGCTTTTGGGTTTACTGTAGCTCCTCCAAATTATAAATCCCCGATTATAGACATCAAATTAAGCTAGTCCTCCATTACAATAGGGTCTCTTATATGGAATTCAAAATTCAGAACTTCACAGCCCATAATTTCACAACAGAGCCTGTAATTTCCTTCAAGCACCTTATTCAATCGATGGTTGTAATATCGAATTTTACAGTGGACTCTATGTCATTTCCATGTCATTGATGACTACAACTCATGCATTTGTTCAACCACAACATCGACAGCCCATAATTGACATTTATTCTTCTATCCCACACAAAAATTAATCAACCTATACACATCCATTCAGGAACAAATGGATTCACTTGCAAGACTGCTTGTCCTGGCCAGATCTTTGAATCAAGTGGCTCTTCTGCAACCTACTCTGTCTCTCCAGCTCTTCAGCTCTCTGCTCTTTGTCTGTCTCCTTTGCCTTTCTTTTGCTATCTCTCTTTGTCTCTGTTTCCTCTGATGTCTCTACTGCCTTTCTTCCCCTTGAGTGATGTTTCAGGTGCTCCTCCTTTTACATCTCCTTTGCCATCAATGACAACATTTCCAACAGTCTCCCTCTTTGGCATTGATGGAAATCCACTTCCTCTTCTTGCCTTTTGGAAGCCCCTTTTTGCTTTTCCTTCCCCTTTGACATCAATGGCAAAGGGTTGCTCATTTCCTAGTGTGCATTCTATCTCTTCATTTCCTCTCTTTGAGTTATGTTTAGGCCTTCTTCTTCTGGATTTGTACCATGCTGCTCTAAACTGGTGTACAATAGTTGTTGAGAGAACACTTTTGAGAATCATTAGAACTTGAATATACACAATAAGTTGATACAATCCCAAAGCATAGACTCCTTGCAATTGTATGTAGTGTAGGTGATGACAGCCATATATAATCAGACTTGTATAATTAGAGATGCATAGTTGTTTCCAAGCTTAAAGATCGTGAATGTTCCATGTGACATATCAAGCTTGCTTCAGCTATACTTCTGTCTATATTATAATCTTCATCTATGATGCATATCTATTGAGGAAGGCTGAAGATGAAGTAAGTATTTTTCTACAAAGCACATCTACAATAAACATCTGTTCAATTGTGATGAAGCCAATATATCTTTTATTGTTGTGGTACACCTTTCCTGCCTGTTATTGGTGATACGTGCTAGATTGCTGACAGGGAAATTACTCTTAAAGATTGAAAGGTCCTTGTTGCTGTTGTGAACACATGAATCACACCAGAGCTTACAACTTATTGTGAGAATAGGAAATATCTTTCAATATTAGAGACCAAATGACTTTCCTACTTGTACAATGTATTTTCAAAGACAAACCCTTGAGGCTAGATACATTCAGTGTATTAGTCAGTCTCACTTATCAATCAGGCAATTTCCTTTATGTCATAAGGGATTATGTATGTCGATGATCAATCTCTCTTTAAATGGTGAAATACCAGCAATTCCTTTCTGCTGAAGTATTCTTGGATGAACTAATAAAAGACTTTTGAGCTTCAATGGTAATCACAACTATTCCTTCATTATTCAGATATTCTAATTATTCTGTCATGATTATTTCCAACAAAAACATCTTCAAGTTGTTTAATTTATATCTCAGCTAACAAACTTCACCCATTTTATGAAAAATCTTCAGAAAGAGGCCTTGAAGATATATGTACTGACTTTAGGAAGGCATGCAATTATATATATAGAAACAGATACTTCTTCAATGTTTAATATAATGTTTCAAGTGTAAACAGAGTACTGATCCTTTAGCTCTATTATTGACCTTTTCATGTTGAATGTAGATAACTCTGGGAATTTCACCTTGATGCACTTTTTCCATAATCCTTTGATCCCGAGGACCTGTACCATACTGCTGCTACTCCATAATGACACTCGATATTATGCTGATAGGCATACTACTTGTACCTAAATTCCAGTTGATACTACTTTGATAAACCATGTAGAGATTTCACTTCAGCTTGCATATTAACCCATAACTAAGACATCCTTCATAAATTCTACTATAGAGCTTTCCACTGTTCACACCAACAGTCATCAATATCCTGAATTTTATCTTTACATATTAACCATTTTCTTATTCTGTCATTTTTTTCAAAGGAATTTCACTGCATTTTCCTTTCTAAGACTGCTACAGAGACATTGCTGCTTTACATACAATTCAGCTGTTCTAACATAATAATCTTCATGAAGACATCTTCAATTATTTTATTAGAAATATTCATGGGTAGATTACTTAGAGATTTATCACTTACTTAACTGTACTCCTCCAAGGGACACTTTTATAGATGAAGGAAGTAATGATACAGTGATGATAGGCTCTTTTCTTACTCATCTTTCTTAGGGTGAATCATTGTTCATACTAGCAGAATGATGCACAATGTGATCATCACTTTAATGTGCTGATGTCTTCTTCTATCATCATGGTTGCTTACTGCTTTCTCTCCTTTCATAAACCTGCAGGCTATTGTGTGCTTCCGATAATCTTCTTTCTGATATTTTAACAATTGATATTTCATGTAGCTCTTCTTAGATTACTCTCATGGGGAATAATTATGAACTGCTCTCCCCCTGTGATGTCACTTCATATTTGTCACTGGATGGATTTTTGTTTTGTTTTCTAGAGAAGCTCCCCCTGAGACTATGCTAGATTCATTATGTTATTGAGATGATAGGCTCCCCTTTTCTCTTTTCTTTCCATACTCTTTTGGGGTTCATCATAATGTCTGTACTCCTTTTTGGTTCATAGTTTTGTTTAATTGGATTGGATTTCATCTTCTATCTGGAGTTCTTTAATATATTTGGCAGTTTACAGTCCTTTGCTTTGTGACCAAGTTTGAGGCATACATAACATCTTATTTTATCAAAGTACATTTGAGCTAGAGTATAATATTTTGTTCCCCTCTTTGAACATAATTTACAATCAACAAGTTTATGTCCAAAATGATTGCATGCATAACAATAGACATGGAAATGATTTGTGTACCTGGTGAAATATTGTCTTTTCCCTTTTCTTTCTTAGGGTGTTCTTTTCATTTGATACATCTTTTGCTGGTTAAAATTAATTCTCTTTGTCTTACAATGTGTTGCTTCATGTCCTGGTTTGTGGTAGGAGAAACAAGTGATACTTCTCATAGGAGGAAAGAACCTTCTTTGACATCTTCCAAATTTATTCAGTTCATCCTTATGAATGTATGAGCCTTTTTCAGCTGGCTGTTTCATCCTCTCATTCTCTGTCCTTTCATGTTGCTGCTTGATTCTATTTGTTTCTCTGCAACTCATGTTCTTGCTGGTTTCTGCTTCTGTAGGAATTTTCTGAGCTGCTTCATTGTCCTTTACAACTTTTACAAAAATGACATTGAAATGTTATCTTCAACCGTGGACTTACTGGTTTCACCTTCATATCCTATCCCAGCCTTCATGAGAGGTGACCTTTGTGCATTTAGAATCTTGTCCAACAGTTCAGAGCTTTTCATTTGAGGAGTATTCATTAATAATTCTCTTTGGGATTTTTCTATTTTCTTCCTTAGGCTCACTACTTCTTCTTCCAATCTCTCACATTCCAGACATTTCTCTCTCATTTTTTGCAGTAGAGTGTCTTCTACTTTCTTTGCCTCTTCAAGCTGTGTCTTCAGACCAATAATTTCTTTCCTATCTTCATATTATTTCTCATCACATATTTGTACCAATAACTTAAGGTCTTTGTTTTCATTCTTCAATTTTTCTATTTCATTCAATGCCGTGTCAAGTTTGGCTTTTTCTTCAGCTGCAATTTCTTCATGGTTCTTACTACCATTCACACTAGAAGGTACCTCATTTGATTGAAAATTTTCTTTTTGACATGAATTTTTCTTCTTCTTAATTCTCCTCTCCTTCTTGACAATGCAATCCTCAGTGTCTACTCCATGCATGAAATGCAATCTGTCCCATATTTCTTTTGCAGAGGTTAAATCAATTATTACCTTGAGATCCTTGTTATGAAGCCTGTTGAATATCACACATTTTTCCTTGGCATTGATATGTTGTTCTTGCACCAAGGGAGAGTCTGTGCAGTAACCATCACATACAAGTTTCCATACCTCAGGTTCATAAGCCAATAATCCTATTTTAACCTTATCTCTCCATTCAAGAAATTTTGTTGTACTCAACACAGGTACATTTTGATAGTCCATGACTCAACCAGATCTCCTTCAAGCTATTAAGCTTACACCAAAGGAACCAGCTCTGATACCAATTTTTGAACCCTTAGTTAAACTGAGAGGGGGGGGGGGGTGAATCAGTTTAACACATTCATGGACTTTTAAAATTTTTCATTAAAATTTATTAACACCTTCATTTCATGATCAACATAATGTGTGAGCAATCTTTATTTGTGAGCAACAATTAATAAGCAGATTAGACACTGTATTAGCAGTCTTAATATGTGAGCAACAAGTATTAGTAGACTAGATATACCATATCAACACATAGACATCATGCACATAGACACCAGATATAAGTGGAAACCCATAAAGGGAGAAAACCACATCTTATTATTGTTGTGATGCAAAGGCAAGCTCCAACTCCCTCTCACCACTGACTTTCTGTAGGCACCAACCTACAGGAGGCTCCAACCTCAATTTTGCAAGCTACAACTTGCAAGGAAGCTCCAACTCCCTAAATTTTCTGCAGGCACCAACCTACAGGAGGCTCCAACCTCAGTCAGCTACAACTGACATCTATCAAGCTACAAATTGATAGGGAAGCTCCAACTTCCTTACTCTTTCAAAAGAAAAAAACTTGTTGATTTACCTTGGATATCAACTCTGTTCTGTACCTTCTCTTCTGCTATCCATCAATCCTCATATCTTCCCTGCTTCATTTCAGCATCTTCTCGGATTCTCTATCAACTCCTCCTTCTCCTCTACCTTACTGCTTCATTTCTGCATTCTCTTACCTCACTCTCTAACCTATATATGCATATCAAGGTGATATTACTTATAGAGATTTCCTGATGACTGTTTGTTTTCCTCTAGGAATTCGAAATGGATAGTCATTCCTCTTGGTCTTCTGCCTTCTCATTTCTTTTCCAGCTCACTCAGAAAAAGATAACTGTAGGTACTAATTTTTAACACTACAGTGGGATATTTTTTCTCTTCCCGGAGACTTGCCAATGCATCACAAACAATATAAATCAATTAAATCGTTTACATTTAATTACAATGAGAGCTCTAGCTCACTCATTCAGCCTCTTGCTTCACTGCGCTTGTCTTTTCTGTGACTGTATTTTTCCCTTTTTATTCTCTATATGCGTTTCTGTTTATTGCTGTTGCGTAACTCCTGTGTGTATGTAACTGCACTTTTTATATCATGCAAATCAATTCTTGGCATAATAATAATAATAAGGCTTTTTTAAATATATGCACTTCTGTGTTATCTAACTTATGTAACTTCCGGAGATATAATGCTAAGAGATCATTTTAATACATAAAATGCCCTTACGGGCCCACTCACTGAACTTTTCCGATACGATGTATCACTCCTCGACTACTTCCAATTGCGATTGATCGCAATCGCAATTTCCATTTACATGTACCGATGCTCTGCTCCTTCTCTGATGCGATCAATTACTATTCATTTAGAAATGCCGATGTGATGTATCACCTTTCAAATATTTTAGATTGCGATTAATCGCAATTGCAACTTCCAGTTGCATGTTCCGATATTCCAATGCTTCGATGCTCCGATTCTGATGATTCACTGTTATGCAGGAACTCAAACACATATCAATCATGGTTTATAAACCCATCGATCTCCACATGTTAACTCCCTTCTCAATCTTGAATTAGAGTCAATATACATGTATACGTGACCTTAATTAAATGTTCATAGAACATTTCAATTGCAACTATCCTTTGACCTTTTCACACAATTCATATTGCACCAACTTTGCATATACAACCATTATATGTGCACTACAATATACCCATATATATATTACGGCCTTCTTCAATTTTGGAAGCATTATAACAAAACTCAACCACATCGGACATACCTCGGTTAAACTCGCAACCATGGTTTGAACAGTCCCGATCAATATAAATTAGAACTGGGCCCCGCACTAATGACCCTTCCACATCCAACGGTGGACAACACATCACACTGCTTTAGATGATCCGACATCCTCAATCGAATCTCACGTGACTTAGATGCATGGGATTTTAACTCACGATGAGAGTGGTATCTCCAAACCGCTTAAGACCACGTGTCAGCTCCTAGCATATATCGCGTTCGAATTGTAAATACAGCTTACCATAAAAAATCGGTGTGATGTGTTAGCCACCTATAAATTTGTTATATCAAAAGGTGGCTAAAATTTTTTTGAGCCTTCAAGGAACAAATTTTATTGCTAAAAAGTGTTGGCTCTTGAAGACTCTTGAAGGCCTCATGCCTTTGTCCATAATCTTCACTGCTGTGTTTATTTTACACTCAGAAAGCCTGCTGATTCCCAAGAAAGAATACTGCTGCAAAGACCCTTTTTCCCCTTTTCCCCTTTTCCAAAACTAAGCTCTTGTTTTCTCCTCTTCCCCCCATGAAATCCCTCATTTTCATGATTTTCCCCTTCCCCCTTCATCAAAACCCCTTTGAAAAGGTTTAAAGACTCCTTCTTTGCCTTATCAGAACCCCTCTAAACCTTTGAAAAACATTGAAAATCCATAAAAATCCATGTTTTATGTTTCAGGCATTAGCCCCCTTCAGCTAAGCCCCCTAACCACTTCCCACATACGCCCAGGCGCCAGAACCGAGCACCAGCCCTCCAAGCACTTATCACGTTGCCCAAGTGCGATTAGCCCCTCCTTTTTAACCCCTGGTACTATGTTCCTCCATGCACCCAAAGGCCCCGCAATCGGGCACCAAGCTATATTGAATATTAATTATGTCCGCCCCCAAAGTCTAAACCTTGGTTTTATTTAAATTTGTCGGATTTATTATAAAATAACGTTTCCGCCCGTGTGAAATTCCAAATCAATCTCCACCGTCGATATGATCTGCAGATCAATGGCGCGCAACCTATCAAACCGATGGTGCCCACCATCCACTCGCCATTTCAAAAACCGGGCGGTATCCATGGCATCGCCTCCAAGCGGAGGGCGGTTTTTTCCCAATCGGCAGTGATTCCATTCACCGATTGACACGCGTCCCAGGCACTATTCATAAAACCTCCATCCATCGCGCGTTAAAGTTCAGATGTGGACCTGGCGTGATATTGACGTCCACCATCCGATATGAGGCCGCCCATCGGACGACGATTGCTCACCGAAGATGCCCGACAGTTAACCAGGCTACGAAGTGGTGTTAACAACATTTCTGCCATAGATTTGATCTGCAGATCGATGGCCCAAAATCATCACCCTAATTCCTCGTCCAGTCAGCATTTCTGGACCTAGGAGTTTTATTCATTTTGATTTTATTGAAAATCTGAAGTCTGGGCGTGTTCTATAAGGTTTTTATCGTGGGATCTCTGTCGTTGATTGCTTGGGCTGCTCTCATCCGACGGCCGACGATCGTCCCGATTCCCAAACCTGATTTCATGACCATTTTTTTCCAAAACACAGGTTTTTATCCATTTTCTCCGTTTTTCCAAAAAAATGACTCCTCTGCTTTGAATTTCTGCCTCCGTTCCCAACCGTCAATCTCTGCGCGATTGACGGCTCCGATTTAATTTCTCCCTTTTTCTTTTTTGACCCCTTTTAATCAATCTCGACCATTGGATGATGCCATCCAATGGCCATGCTCTCCCCACATGTCCTCCCGCAACAATAAACCTATATATGCAGGATTTTATAATATTTGTTTGTATTTTGCAGGGTTTAAATGGTTTTCTCGCCATTTCTAAAGAAAATTTAGAAGCAGAGGGTGACGATCCTCCAACCTCTGATTCACCAGAGAAATCATCCGCAGGGTTTAAATTTCACGTTTTATCAATGATTCATGAGGCATTGATTCCATTCGATCCCTATACAGCCCTATGCACCAAAAAACACAGTTAATCAAGCACCGGTCAGAGAGTATCAGTGCCGAAGATAAAAATGTACCAGAACAGAAGATTGAAGACAGATTTATGGGGATCACAGCTAAGAATGATTATCAAAAGCCTAATCCCCAATTAAAACACAGTTTGAAGAAAATCTTAAGTGTTTTATCAACAAAAAGCCTCCACCGCCACATCTGAGGCAAATTGATTCCTCCTAGCTACTGAAATGCCACCTGTGCTTCAAAGTACTCAATCAGAGGCCGAAGTTATTGATCAAGACCAAATATCTGCCTCACAACACAGCTAGAGGATAAATTATACGGGAAAATTGATGACAAAATATCAGCAGAGTAACCTCAACATCACACAAATCCTTAAAGGTCAACAAAAGCTCCCACCGAGCTTAAATATTTATGTAAAACATTTAATACAGAAGACACCTATGTAAGTTTCTTTATCGAGCCCCCCAAAGGCCGAGAAGCCATTAAGTCTGTATTAATTTTAATTGGAGATCTTTTATCAGATCTCACCTCCTCATTCTTCTATATATACTACTGTAGAAGATGAGTGAGGGGTTGGTTGTAGAACTTTGAAATATAATTGAGCTTGAGACTTCTATCTGTAAATAGTGTTCACTGGCCCTTTTAGCTCTGTTTGTGTTAGATTTGTTAGGCTGGATAGTGAAGATGATTGCTGAACTAAAACGTTAGACCTAAGTACTGTAACTGGTTTGACATCAATAACAAGCTGTTTCTTGGGATCCTGGTCTACATCATTGGTGAAGTGCCCCTTTCTTTGTTATTGTTTTTCCTTCTATGTATGTCATATTGTTCACTTTTCTCTGTTAAAGAACAACATTTATAGAGTTAGGATTCACTATTTATCAGTACCCTTCTGTGACTGATAAGCTTTATCTCAATGTTTTCCTCCAATTTGTTTATTTAACAATGATTCAATACAGTCTAAACAGTTAGGAATGTTGGCGTTCCCTCGTCCTACTATTTTCTTTAAACATTGTTCTTGAAAGTTATTTTCATTATTTGATTATTAAAGTTAGACTAGAAAAGTGATGGTTTTCCCTATTTCTAGCTTCTTTTCTCCAAAGGCAGATCTTGAAGGTTTCCCTTGGTGTTGAATGAAAGTAGATTAGGTTTAAAAGTACCTTATATGATGTTAAGTTACATTTGTCTTCTCTTATATGTTTTCATGCTTTCTGAAGGTAATTATGTGCATTACTGGATTTTTTGTCAATTAAGATGCTTTAATACAAACTTTCCCAAGAAGTGAATGGTTAGCCCTGTCCTTGGTTGGTTTTAAACAGTTACTTAAGAGGCTTTTCTTATTTGGACTGAATTTGAATCCTTTGTGAAATTATTATTAGTTTCCACCCCTCCAACACTTTATTGTTTCCATTTCATCACTCTAATCTCAATAATCTTGTGATATAGATGACTTGCCCCTTGGATCACTCTTGAAGTTGTTGCTCAATTAAAGCCCTGTTATGACACCATAGCCCAATGGACTAAAAACTAGCGTTATATCTATATCTTTAGCCAATTATGTTCTATTCACTTGCAACTTCTCAGCTTTGAGACTTTTTTACATTTAGAACTTTCCCCTCAAGTAATATCCATGCTCAACCATCCAAAAAACAAACAAAACCCTTGGCCTTCATAACTAGCCTAATATCATTACCCCAAACTTCAAAGACAAATCCATCTTTGCACTTAGTGGAGAGATCCCTCTCCGGATTCAGGAGGGCTAGATCCTAGAATCCCAAAGTGGTTGAAATAATGTTTCTTCTGTAGTTTTAGTCTCACCAATCTGCTAAAATTACAGATTCCTAACACGATGAAAACCATCGGGTGTTCCAAACCCACTGTCACTGTTCACAGCACTCGTGGTTCTGTTCAGTTGCGCTCGAGGTTCCACTCCTTCCTTCATTTGTTCACGATCCCAATATGTCTTCTTAAGTTCATTTTCATACGGTTCTTCGGTTATTCTCTGTCGCTCCTTCTCATATGTTATCCCTTGCTTTGTCAACACTTCAACACGGTGCTTCTGTTATCATAACGCACAACTCCATTCACACATAGGTTTATCACCAAACCTCTGCGCTCAATTCATGATTCCTTAATGTAGGGCCTTATCCCCGACTCTGTCCTGGGGTCCCTCCTTCGCACTATAGATATCCTCCATCTACTAGGAGGGTAGCCATTCAGGCTCAATTCCCAATATTCAGTTGCAGTTGCCAATTATTCATCAGAGAAGTGTGGAACTACATTACTCCTTTTTAATAGATTCATTTACCCATCAATAAATCAACACCAGAAATTTAATTAATTACTCTTCTCCCGGTTCTCCAACACTGAAATTAACATCCGAAATAGATTTCCTTATCAAACAGGATTAAAACAATTCAGGATCTTTGCAGGGTTAAGACGTTTCATCGCATAATTCCTCAAATTCATAAAACTGTGCCATCACTGTTTTAATACAGTATGTGTAATAAGCTTGTCTCGCAGGATTACTGTGCCATAATTCTGATTTTGGGTTTACTGTAACTCCTCCAAATTATAAATCCCTGATTATAGACATCAAATTAAGCCAGTCCTCCATTACAATAGGGTCTCTTATATGGAATTCAAAATTCAGAACTTCACAGCCCATAATTTCACAACAGAGCCTATAATTTCCTTCAAGTGCCTTATTCAATCGATGGCTGTAATATCGAATTTTACAGTGCACTCTATGTCATTGACATGTCATTGATGACTACAACTCATGCATTTGTTCAACCACAAGATCGACAACCAATAATTGACATTTATTCTTCTGTCCCACACAGAAATTAATCAACCTATACACATCCATTCAGGAACAAATGAATTCACTTGCAATCCTGCTTGTCCTGGCTAGATCTTTGTATCAAGTGGCTCTTCTGCAACCTACTCTGTCTCTCCATCTCTTCAGCTATCTGCTCTTTGTCTGTCTCCTTTTCCTTTCTTTTGATATCTCTCTTTGTCTCTGTTTCCTCTGATGTCTCTGCTTCCTTTTTTCCCCTTAAATGATGTTTTAGGTGCTCCTCCTTTGTCATCTCCTTTGCCATCAATGACAACATTTCCAACACAACCATAATTGAGACTTCAAAACATAAGAAAAACCATAAAATGAGTATGTCTTCACAAGAAAAAGAAAGGAACTGACATACAACCACAAGAATCATAGTCCAAAAGCCTAAGAGGTTCCACAGGGATGACCAACCAAAGATAAGAAAGACTTATAGGGCCTCAAAATTCAGATTTTCAAAATTTACTCGGCATATGTGGGTTCGCTGTGCGCAACACACGTGTATACGCGATTTTAACCAAAGAAACACCCATATACAAGGGTTCTTTTGGAGAAAAAAAGGGATACATGACTGTGTACAGACGAAGTAGCATAGAGAAAATGAAATAAGGAAAAAAGAGAAAAACCCAGGCCTGATCTAGAAGATCAGGACTTCTTCTTGGTTGGGAAAAGACCTACTAGACTGCAAAAGTGATTAAACTGTCAGGCAACCCACAAGACAAATAAAACAACCCAAACTAGGAATTACATGGATGTAATACCCAACAGAGTCGCTAGTTCTATTAGGGGAAAAACTACCCTAAGGCCTTGGGTTGAGGGAACTAACAGAGTGGATGACATGTCATCACAAGAAGGACTCTAATTACCAATTTTTATGCTTTAAACTATAAAATAAGGATTGTGGACCTTACTCGTTTATCCTTCATTTGAGGTCGATCTCGTAGGATGCAAACCCTCTGCTACTCCTCGTGCTCCAGTACATGAAAATAAGTCAAGAATAAGAAAACAAACAATTTTCAAAGCATATATGTCCTAGATGTCAGCATATTAGCATATAACATAGTTAGCGTTCAAACGGGAACTCTAGCCCAAAAAGACTCAAAAAACATGAAAAAACACCCCAAAAAAAAAAAGTGTGTATTTTAGAATGCATTTGGTTTTTTCTCAAGGTCAAATTTCAACATTTTATAAAATTATGCTAAAAATGAAATTGTTTCTTGGAAAAAAGATTGAAAAAACACCCTCAAAACAAAACGAGTTGATGCTGGAATAACAAAAAAAAACATTGTGTCACACTTTTGACACATTGTAACAATGGAATTAAAGACAACATATTAGGACATTGAAAAATCTTAAAATTCTAAAAAATTTGATACATGATGTTAAAGATAAACAAAATCATGTCCGAAGGCCTTATCATTTCGAACAATTTTCATTCATGTTGTTAAAGATGAAATATCTTGACTCTAAACAACCCTAAAATTGTAATTGTTTTAAACCATAACAATAAAGATAAAATTTCGTAGCACATAAAAACCTTAATGAAAAGTTGTAAATCTCAATTTTTTAAATCTTAAGTTTTTAACATACTTGAACCATGAAATTATGGAGAAATCATATGACTTAAACAATTTTTAAAAATGAACAAGTAAATGAAATATTTATTATTCCAAGAGTAATTTTATTTTTAAAGGATAAAAGTATATCTCTTTTCAAATCTTAGCCTAAGAGAAATTTAAATCTAATTGCAACCAAAACATAAAAATCAACCATCAAAAAAAAGTGTCCCCTTTCAATGAGGCACACAATTTTTAAAATTTTTAAAAGTATCTTATACCAAATGGTAACAATACATAATATCATGGCAATATCACTACATAATCTAAAAATTCAACATTAATTTCTATTTTCTTTTTTACTTTTAATCAAAATATCAGCATCGGTATATTAAGTATAACATAAATTATTATTGTAATTCATTGTTGCGCTGTGGATATTCTAAAGAGATGAATTCTTCATAATTAAAACATATAATCCAACAAACATATAAATTCCTCATAACTTCATGAAAAATCAGATGGAAGTCAAAATATTTATTTCAAGTTACGATGGAAACATCAATTGCATAAAAGTGTCTTAGACAAATATTCAAAATCAACCATAGGTTCTGGAACACCATCAAAACCTACAACTTCAAATGAATGACTCGATGCAGATGAAGATGATCCATATTCTTCTCTTTCATCAACTAGTGCTCCATCTGAGTGAACATGCATGCCCATTATTTCATAGTTCAAATGTCTTGTAGATCTACAACTACATTCTACAGAGTCCGATCTTAGCAGTAATTGTTCTAGTAGAAATTTATTCAAAATATTTATGGTCTTCATCTCTTTGTCAAATCGAAGTCATACACAAGTATGTCAACATCCTCCAATTTTAAGACATCTGTGCAGTGACGATTTATATTTTTTCCCTTTCTTTTTCTCTTTCTACCATTTTTTTTTCAACTACCACCTCTGGCTTGTACACACCATTGAAAGGGTGGGTACTTATGGAATACCAATGTACATCAACAACTGTAATATCTTCATTTTCATTAATGACCTTTATAACCTTGGCAATCTAGAATGGATAGCCAAGTGGATCTTCATCTTCTAACACTGCTATCATGCAACCCTCCTTAACATCCTGCACAGAACCCCTGTAAAGGTCTTCCATGGCTTCAGGTTGTGCACATGATCTTCTAGAACCAATATAGATTTCTCTTTCCTCTACATGTGGAGAATTAATAATAGCCTGAGACTGTTGTTGTTCAACAATGTGTGTTTCCTCATGTTCATTTGGCATATTTTGTGGCAAAAAAAATGGAGTCTTCAAAAGTGTATCCTCATTTATTGATCTTGAAATCATATCACTTTGATTAAAGAAAAGAGACTCCCACAAAATTGAATCAACAACATCGAAGTACTCATATGTATCTCTAATACATCTTTTAATTTTCTCCAGACATTCAGAATAATTAATGTCTCTCTTATGCCTTCGTGCATTATGGAGTTCAGCAACTGACTGTAATAACAAAATCTTTGATGGAAATATTGGATGCTCTGGAATGAACTTCAAAAATTCTAAACATGATGATGACCCCCATTCTACAATAGTTGAATACTTCTTGCCCCATATAAGTGTTATCCTATCAATTATTTTGATACGAAATTGATGCTGGAAGCTAATGTCGTTAAGTTGTTCAATGCATTTCTCCTCACCATGCGATCCAAAAATAAACCTTTGCATGTCAATAGTTTTTTCCAACACATGAAAAACAGGCTCTGGAATGTAGGATTTATTAATACATTCAATTAATGATGGCAGGCTCCCAACACCTTTCCTCCTCAATGTTACTGAAAAACAACTGAAAATTTGATCAATATGATCATGAGTATGCCCAAAAAGAAGGAAACCAACCTTTATCTTTTTAAAAATTCCCAATTCAACGAGCATGTTTAGAAACCCAAAAAGAAATTGAGTTATGTTTTCACAGTTTGTTTTGTCTAATTGTACATATAGAACTTTAGGAAGAATACCAAACCAATGAGTAACTACATCATGGATTATAGTTATGGTCTGATTTGCATCATTATGAATATTTGGAGCTGTAAAGAAAACCCTTAGAAACATCTTCTCATTAAATACCATACAACCAACCAAGTGAAACCGGATGAAACTTTCCTCCTGTAATTTTTTTTGCGTGCAGAAAAAATGTGGAAGAAATGTTTTCTTTTGGTCCATACCATCAGTTATCAAACACAGATATTTATTTGGATAATCATAACACTTCTTTAGATGTTTATACAACTTTTTCCTTTCACTTGTTTGTTTATTGCGATGCCCTTGAAGTCCTTTGACAACAAAATATGTACATAAAATAAAAGAAACATATGAATAAATATATTTTCATAGTTGATAACTATCCAATTTTAAAAAACAATGTTTTGAACGCATACCTCTTTCTTCCCCTTGACATTTATCTCTTTTTTCTTTAAGAGAATCACATGTGCTGCAAACCCCCATCCTTGCCTTCTTAGGAATACAAACATTGTTGAATTCATTTTTCCATACCATTGTAAAATATGAATATGTAATAAAATTACCAACTCCTTCAATAGCTTCTGCATAATCTTTGTATAAGTTGAATATTTCTCATCTCGAGAAATTATCTGGAATATGTATTGTGTCTTTATTTGACATACACTTTCCATGCTTTGAAAAGAAGTCTTTCATCCATGGCATAACAGTATTTGCTAATGGCCCAACCTCCCGTTTATAACGTACTTCTGAATAATATGTGGGATCCTTTTCCAGTTTTTCTTAGACTCTTGACAAACGACAATTACCAATTGAATGCAACATTTTGAAAACCTTTCTGTAGAGCAATACATTCCCAATAAGATAATCATAACTTGCTAGTGTAAATTGCATGCAACCCACTAAATATGAATTTTGCATGATTTTATTCATTGACATATATCTTTTCCTTTTCTCCAAAGCAAAGTTGAAATCCATATGTTTCAAGCAATCCATTCGACAACATTCACTTGAAATCAAATGAACGACATAAAATTTTTTGTGAGATATGTTGTCCTCACCCTTGTATAGCTAGAATGTTTTGGATTGATATGAAAAGGTCTACTCCTACTCCTAGTCAAAATATTTTCTTGCAATGGCTTCATCATTCCACCATCCTTTGTAGAAGCAGTTTCATCACCATTAGGAGGAATACTATCCCCACCATCATCATTCTCAATATAGTTAAGAAATTCATCATCATTATTGCCTGGAAAATTTTCATTACCATCCTCACTTGAATCATATGCGCTTTTGTAACCCTCAATCAAATGAAATTATTCACCATCTTGATACATGCTTTCAAATTCTTCCATGGGAGGATTCAATTATTCATCACCATGAGTGTCTTTGAAACGATCACTTAGAGAAAATGCATTATTCAGATATGTGCCTCTAAAATTATCATTTGCAAGAAACTCTTCATCCTCCCCTTCCTCAGTGGTGCTCTCATAATCCTTGGGATTAGGCCTACGTGGAAGCTTTGAATCTGTATTCACTAGAATTTCTTCATCCCACCCCTCCCTTTTCTCACTGGTGCTCTCATAATCCTTAAGATTAGGAATAAGTGGATGCCTTGAATCTATATTTATTGGAAATTCTTCACCTCCCATCCACTCCCCCCGCCCCCCCCTCATCAGTGGTGCTCTTATAATCGTTACGATTAGGATGAAGTGAAAATTTTGACTCTAGAAATTCATCCCCCTGTTCATGAATGGTGCTGGAATAATCCTTAGGATTAGGACGAAGTGGATATTTTGGCACTGCAAATTCTTCATTCCCCTCTTCATCAGTGGTGCTGGCATAATCCTCAGGATTAGGATGAAGTGGATATTTTGAATCTGGAATTTTTTCATTCCCCTCTTCATCAGTGGTGCTGGCATAATCCTTAGGATTAGGATGAAGTGGATATTTTGACTCTGGAATTTTTTTATCCCTCTCTTCATTAGTGGTGCTCGCATAATCCTTAGGATTAGGACAGAGTGGATATTTTGACGTTGCAAAATTTTCATTCACCTCTTCATCAGTGGTGTTGGCATAATCCTTAGGATTAGGACGAAGTGGATATTTTGACTCCATAATTTTATCATTACCCTCTTCATCAGTGGTGCTGGCATAATCCTTAGGATTAGGACGAAGTGGATATTTTGACTCTGGAATTTTTTCATCCCCCTCTTCATTAGTGGTGCTCGCATAATCCTTAGGATTAGGATGGAGTGGATATTTTGACTCTGCAAATTCTTCATTCTGCTCTTCATCAGTGGTGTTGGAATAATCCTTAGGATTAGGGCGAAGTGGATATTTTGACTCTGGAAATTCTTCATTCCCCTCTTCATCAGTGGTGCTGGCATAATCCTTAGGATTAGGATGAAGTGGATATTTTGACTCTGCAAATTCTTCATTCCCCTCTTCATCTGTGGTGCTCGCATAATCCTTGGGATTAGGATGAATTGGATATTATTCATCTCCCCCTTCATTAGTGGTGCCCTCATAATCCTTAGGATTAAGATGAAGTGAAAATGTTGACTCTGGAAATTCTTCATCATGCCCTTTATTATTGTTGCTTTCATAATCCTTAGGATTAAGAGTAAGTGGAATAACTAACTCTCGATTTACAAAAAATTATTTTTGTTGTGCCTCATCAATTATGTTCTCATCATCCTTAGGATTATGACCAAGTCAAATTTTTGACTCTCTATTCATGGTGAACGAACTCCTGTTATATTCATCAATCTGAATAGAGTTGTTGCGTGACGAAGATGTTGATGTTGTAGAAAGAAAAACTTCGCTATCAGAAGAACCCATGGTTTTCAACAAGAAGATGTTGAATGATACAAATGCCTCTCCCAATTACAATATATAGCATAAAGACTAAAATTTCCCTGCAAATTTCCCCCCACAAATTTTCGCGAAAAGCTTTCCCTCCAAAATTAGCATTTCAAATATTTCGTACAAAATATTCGTCTAAAATGTATTTAATTCTTTTTTAATAAACTGTTTGTCTTGAAATATTTTACCGATATTTCTATTCAAAATGTTCACAAAATATTCCTATCATGCATGCCTTCCAAACTAAAATAATTTTGTTATTTTAATGATTTAACATTAACTAGATGTAAATATTAACTATAATATTAACTATAATAGCTACATGCCAATATTAACTATTTTAACTATAATTAACTACATGTCAATATTTATAATTTATAATTTTAATCCTATATTATATTCATCTAAAATATATTTCAAAATTTCTTAATAAACTTTTGGTCTTGAAATATTTCACCATACTTTTTATTCAAAATATCCACAAAAGATTCCTTTCATGCATGCCTTCCAAACTAAAATAATTTTCTTATTTGAATGATTTAACATTGACTACATGTACTCCGGATGTGGATGCATATGAGGCTTGATGGGACATGGCACCCTACGCGTCTCCCGAAGAGCTTGCATGGGGTGGCCATATGGCCCTCTGTACAGGATTTAATGCAGTCTTAAATTCGCCAGCTCGAGCCGACATTAATACCTCTACCCGGATGCCCATTCAACTTCATATGGTGGTTCACTCGACCATGGAAATCGTTCTGGATAGTTCGGAAGGTTGTAATTGCATTGGAGGCTCCCCGCTTCCTCTTAGTGGTCTTTTCCCTCCCAGCTTTGCTGAATCTAGCACAAGAACGCACACTGGTCGCCATTGCACTTTGCTTGCTTGTTTTGAGCCGCTTCCCGGGTACCATTTCACCCACAGTCTCTTCTATAGTGTCAAGTCTCCTTATTGTGCTTGGGAGGCTCATCTCAGTGGTTTTACTTCTCTGCACTGTGCTCGGATGGCATTCTTGAGCGGTGTCAACTACCCTCTCTGGGCCTCTGTGTTCTCTGTCTACCACTTCTGCGGAAGAATTCATCACCCCTCCTCTGCCTCCATGCCGTGCCTCCGCCACCGAATGCAGTGCCGGCGAGGCACTAATCGGGGTCGTGGAGCTCGATATCGCCCTTCTGCAAGTTGTGCCTCGGGGTCCTCCTCAATTGATGAGGCGTTGGACCAGCCTCAGGTCGCGCAGAGTTACAGAAGACAAGGCCACCATGGTGACTCTATTCGTTTTGATAGGAATTCCCCCCCTCCTGCTACTGACCCCCCCAATTGTGAAATCCCTCATGTTTCTCATGAGCCTGTAAGACTCCCTATCCGTCAAACCTCCCAGCGGGCTGATTTTCGCTTTGAATGCTCCTCAAACTGTCCCATTGTTACAACCTTCATCACTGTAACTCTCTGTGAAGAGTCCCCTATCCCTGCTCCGACCCCTGCAACCTCTTCCCTGCCCCCTCCCGTCCCTAGATTCCCCAGAAGCTCAGTATTGCCTGCAGACTCCTCTTCGTCTTCCATGGAGGCACTGCGCAAGGTGGATGCTGACATTGGCAAAGAAGGCGATCTCAAAGGTGGCACGGATGACAGCAGCGATGATTATGGGTGCAGGATTGTGGAGGAATCCCCGAATCAGGCTCATGAACCGCGATCCTCACAACTCTCAAACTGTTTTGGTATTTTTGACCAATTACTATTGGACATTTCTGTTCTTTTGCTTTAAGGCTCAGCTGGAAAGGCTTATTGTTACTTGTTGTATCTTTTTCTCTGTTATCTTGCTAAGTATGAACTGTAGACCGGTTTCCCTTCCAAGGGCGATCAAAATATTTTTGTTAAAAGGACTGCTTTCCCTACAAGGGCAGTCCAGACTCTCTTGGACAAGCATAGTTATCAAGCCCAGTGGTCAGGCTCTCACAGATGACACTGTGGCAGTTTTGTATCAGTAACCTTTATACATAATAGAATTAGTTTTACTTAGAAAAAAAAAAACATTGACTACATGTAAATATTAACTATAATAACTACATGCAAATATTAACTATTTTAACTATAACTAACTACATGTAAATATTTTAAATTTTAAATTTTAATCCTAGATTATATTTGAATGATTTAATATTCACTAGATGTAAATATTAACTAAAATATTAACTATAATAACTACATGCAAATATTAATTATTTTAACTATAATTAATTACATGTAAATATTTTAAATTTTAAATTTTAATCTCAATTCGTTAAATAGTAAACCAATCTCACAATATTGCTATATAATAAGAATCATTGTTTCTATTCATCACATCACATCAATTCTTCTGGTTTTTGTTGGAGCAATTTTATGGAGGTGTTGCGTTGGCATTGATAACTTTGTAGAGGTGTTGCATTCGCATTGGAGGCGTTGTGTTGGCATTGGTAATTTTGTGGAGGCGTTGTGTTCGCATTGGTAACATGAGTTTTTCACATTTCAAAGGTTAGTTTTCCTTCTATTTTGTCCATTTAAAGAAGATTTTGGGGACTATCTATTTTTTTTTAATGGTTTTTATGTTCAAAAACTATTTTTTTTATGGTTTTAGGTTCGAAAACCATAAATTTTTAATATTTTTTTAGTGAAGAAAATGGAAAAAAAAATAAACTCAATTTTTTAGTGTTCTTAGGACAAAAATTTAGATTTTTTCTTTTTTTTTCTTTTTTAGAGTTTATGGGTTCCTCCATGACAGAAAAAACGAGAAAATGACCATGCACATAAAAAAAAAGTTATATTTATTTTATTTTTATTTTTTTCTAAAAGTGCAACTGGAATAATTGAAATTTATTTTATTTTATTTTTATTTTTATTTTAAAGTACGAAATTTCATTTTTAGAAATATTATTAGAGATTTTATTTTTATTTTTATTTAAAGGAAAATACATATAGTTTTAGGTTATATTAAACCGTTTTTTATTTTATTATTATTATAAATATATTTGTAAATTGTAAAAACAAATTAATTGTTAACTAATTTTAGTATTTTTCTTTTGTTTTTAAAATTTTAATAAAATAAATTAAATGTAAAAACATCTTAAATTTTTTCTGGTGGTTTCAATATTTAAATCGTTTTTTTTTTTTTTTTAATCTATATTTTTTAAATTTTTTTATAAATTTTAAATCTTATTTTTATTTTTAATTTGTTTTTGTTTATATTTTAAAAACTACATTTTAAATTTTAAATTGCATAGTATTATATTTTATATTAAACAACAATATTTTTTTATTATAATTGTTTTAGTTTATATATATATATATATATATATATTGTTTTATTTAAAAAAAAAAAGAATTTGGTTGCTCTCCGGGGGCTGGAGGCTGGCTGGGTAGCCCTCCACGGCGCCGGTCGGCCTGCCTTCGGCCCCCGGCTAGGTAGAGATTGATTGCGGGCAGGGGGCTGGAGGCCGGCCGGGTAGCGACGTGGAGGGCTGCCCAGCTGGCCTTCGACCCCCAACGGGTGCGAGAACATAATTTTTTAATTTATTTTTATTTTTAAATATAAATATAAAATGAAGTTATATGAATTCTTATTTTTATTTTTTTTAAATATAAATACAAAATGTTTTAGTTTTTAAATATATAATATATATTTTTAATTTTTTTTTAAATATATATGATTTTTATATATAAGTTTTAAAACTTTTTATAATATATAATTTTAATATTGTTATAATATAAAATTTTAATTTTAACATTTATTTTTATAGTTACAATTATAAACTAAATAATAATTCTAAAATTTAAATTTTAAAATATATGCTTTAATTATATTTAAAATTTTAAAATTTAATTTATTAAGTGTATAATCAATAAAACAAAACAATTAAAATTAAAACAAAAAATTAACAATTAATTTTTTTTGTTGGCTTAACAAAAATCAATTTTAACATTTGTTTATATATATATATATATATATATAACTTAAATTTGAAATTAATTTTATTTTATTAATTTTATTTTTTTTAAATTGTTTTATACAATTTAAAACAAATTATATTTTTTTATATAAGATGTACTCAAAAAATATTTTATAGATATATATACATATATTTAAATATGATTTTTAATATTTTGTTTTTAAATGAAAACATTATATAATTATTTTTATTGGTTTATTTTCAATTTATTTAGTTTTACAAATAAATTTTGTTTTTTTAATTTATTTTATAGACATTATTTTTCGGTAAATTTCTAATTTACATTGGCAAACTTAAAAAAAAATTGATTAACTAAGTTATGTGTTTTCTCATTAACTAATATATATATTTCTTTTTTATTAGAAAAATGACATCAAAAAATATTTCTGTGAATGTTTCTGCACCTAGGGAAACAACTCTCAAATCTAAAGTTGCAGCTAGACGCACTATGGATACTGCTGGATGCAATAAGGACATTGTTGCACACACTAATAAAAGTCAAGCAAGTGGCCTACCGGGTTCATTAAAGCTTATTTCTGATTGGAAGAACGCCAGGGAAATAAATAAAACTAATTTCTCATGGTATCTTGAAGACAATGAAACATAAGCTAATATACATATCTATCTAGTTTGTGGTACGATTGACTTAAATGAACCATATGAAGTGATGGGAAAAGTACGAGACATATGTATGGTCCCGAATACAAACACTATTTATATTCTTGCAAGGAAGGCTAATAAATGTGACAAGGTTAGATATCTTCTATCAAAGGTCAAGTATGACACAAATCAAATATCTACAAATTTATCTGAAGAAATCTCAAGAAACATTGCAAATAACATTGTAAGTATGCTTATTTATATTTTCGCTATGCACTATTGTAAGGATCATTCAATTTTTTATAAATTATTGATCATTGACATGTTTTATTTTGTTTCATAGGATTTTGTTGTGAGTCTTTCAAACATGTTTGAAGGTATTTATTTTATGGAGCCAAATGTTATGACTGTAATCAACACTTTCCACACAGACAAAGTAGAGGAAAGGAGAATGAAGAAAAGATCAATAATTCGTGACATTGCAATAGTAAAAAGAGGGGATCAACCAAGAGTCACTAAGGTGGGTCAATCTAGTAAACCTAAACATGTTGCTTTTGAAGATGTGGAACATGAAACTGAAAATTATGTTAGAATTAGTGAGGAGGATATTATAACTGTTGTGCGAAAGGAGAAAACAAATTAGACACCAAAAAGGAAAATGGCTAAAGATGTCTCTCTTTTACCTGATGATAAAGAGCTTGTTTATAAAACAACTGAAATGGTAACCAATAAGAAGAGGAAATCAAATCTTGGTCAACCTGTAAAAGTCATGAGCAGCAATGAAGAACAAACTGAAATCTCTAACAGAAGCAGAGAAATCATAACACCAGGTGCTAAGTTAGAGGATGGAATTATCAAAACAAAACAAAATACCATTCGATATGAGTTGAGGAAGAATAAATTAATTCTTGGTGGCCAAACATTTGAGCTTAATGTCAGCCAATTTTATAGGCCAGATGAAGGACAATCTCAATATCAGATTAGAAAGGCCCATCACCTACATGTACATAATCTGAAAACATTGTCCAGGTTCAATCTATATGCGCATGTGGTGGATTATGTGGTTCTTGTTGATCCACATCAGGTTCCCAATAAACAGGCATTTGACAAGACAAAATGTGTTGATTATAAATATTATGTAATTGGAGGGAACCATTCGGTAGAGGCTAAAAGATATTTGATTGAGGAATATCCCAATAACTATCATTTTCAAACAGTGAAATGCATCATTTACGTTGTCTTAAAAAAAATAGAATCAAAGTTATTGGCATGGGGTCATAATGCAGATAATGAGTACAAAATGAAAATGAATTTCATCCAAAGGGTTAGATTTATTCATAATGAATTCATAGAAAAATGTGGTGGGGATAAGACACAAGTTAGTCTAACATTTCAGAAGGAATGTTTAATGGTAACAGGTTATCAAATTGATGAAAAAATAAAAGAAAAAGATAGAAATATGCATTCAAATATATTTAGAAACATGGATAGCATTTTTCAGTTGGCATTTAGAACTGGGGAGATATGGGATTTGATTGATGAGATTTTTGAGCGATGGGAGAATATTTCAATAAAAAATCTGAAGGTTAAAAAGAGTAAACCCATAATATGTACCAAGAGTAAGACATGTCTTGAAATGACGCAACTTCTAGAGGATATGACTATCACACCTTGGAGAACAATGCAAGGTGTGAAGGATGAGAAACTAGTCAAATGAGTACTAGCCCATGTGAAGTCGAGTGAATTATCAATGGATGAAATGTGTGCAGAATTTCAAAAGTAAGTTTCTTGAATTATTTATTATTTTCTTTTCATTATAATTTTCTTCTAAATAAAACTTAATGTTGTTGGTAGAATTTTTTATACATGTCACTATATTAATTGTTTTAACTTTATATTTATTCAGTCACAAGATTTTTATGAAAATACAAGAACACATGGTTAAAATGTTGAATAAAGACAGTTGGGATGATGTTGTGTGCCACTACTCAAAAGAAATTTCTACAACAACACTTAAATATTTTTATATTGCATTCAATAAGGTACGTTGATTTATACATTCATTTTATTCATATTTAAACTATTTTTATTTTATTACTAATACATATATATTTTTACGTCATTAAAGATGTCGAAGAAGGATGGAAATGAAGTACTAGATACTTTCAAAAGCTTTATTTAAAAAATTAAGTTGGAAGAGATGAGAAAGAAGCATCTTGTGAATGTTGAACTTGATCCTACTCTTAATCATTACATTTGGAATGGACTCGACAGTATCCAGTATCAAATAATACAAAGTGACTGTGAATACATTGCATCACTAATACCTAAAAGGGAATATTCCCTAGTTATTGCAGATATTCCTCATGGTTTCAATTTCCCAGACATTGAATATGATAGTGAAGCATATACTTATGAATCTTTTAGTAAAGTGGTTACGGGTTTTCAAGAAGTGACAACATCACCACTTTGGCGATTTGTGACATTTCATTCAAACACATAGTTTGCAATGTTATTAACAATATTCAAGGGAAAAACAAACTCAAGGATGCAACTTACATGGTAAGACTTTGAAATTGTATGTTTGATTATTGTTAAATTTTTTTTATTTATGTACAATTTAATTGAACTTTTACTATGTTATGTTACAGAAAGAAGTCAAATATTGTTTCTTCCGAAGATCAGCCTATTATTAATGATTGTGAGTTCATCCATGTTGAATGTTGAACAAAAGAGGATAGCTATAAGCGTATTCTTATGAATCTAGTATATGGGAAGAGTCATTGTCAAGTATTTTTTCATGATGAAGTTGTAAGAAAACTAATATATCAGGATAAAGATGCAAAAAAAGATCTATTTAACATTTATCAAAAACTGCAAGCATTGATTAACCATCTTATAGATCTATGTTCAAATGAAGGAGATTGGGTTTTGGATTTATTCTGAGGTTCATGTATGTTTTATTATACAAATTTGAATTTAAATATTTTATTTTTTACTTTTATCTCTTTATACTAATTTTTTTATTTATTTCTTTTTTGCTTGATGATTAGATACAACACTAGCATGTTGCTTACAAAAAGGAAGAAATTGCATTTCCATTGCGAAAGACTCAGTGCAATGCAAATTTATTCAACAAAGAATTAATGCTCTTCAATTCATTCTATATGTGAAGCAAGAAGTTGGTTTGAGGAAAAGGGATTTTAACGAATCACGTGTGGAAAAAAAAGAAAAGGAACCTCAACCACCATTATATGGAATGATTGGAAAGGGACAGTTTAGAAGATTTGCAAACATGAAAGATCCATTAGAAGATGACAATGACCAAAATGAAGCAGAAAATGTTGCGGAAGAAGACATCAATGATGTTCTAGAAGATGTTGAACATGGATTAGTTGATATTGTTGATGATCTTTAAGTTATGCTTGCAAATAAAGCTCAGTTTTGAGATTTATTAATCAGTTTTACTTGTAATGTTTAGAATTTGATATTTTATGAGAAGAATCCTTATTTTTTGCAAAAAAAATGTGATTACTATTATTTTTTGACATAAAATTCAATAAAAATGTTATTTTCTTAAGTTTTTTTGGTAAGATTTTCCCAAAAAATTAGATTATTTAACATGTTTTTTTTAACAAAAACTCTCTAAAAGTGTATTTTTTGCATTCTATTTATATTGAAAATTTGTATTTTTTTGTCATATGGTTGAAAATATTGGGTTTTTAGCGACAATTGTTTGAGTGCATTGAAATATTAATTAACAATATATAAACATGTAGAAAATATAAAATTTATAATATTGACCATTTTTTCAATATTTTATCTATGTGAAAAAATGAAGATTTCATTACAAATTTTTATTTAAAAAAAAAATAATTTTTTATTTTTGAAACATAAGTACATAAATGAAATTAAAGATAAACATCTCAGGGAAGAAGAAGACATTTGAATATTTATAGTTTCAAAATCAATCCTCTAAAAAAAAGTTGGTGATGATACACCATCACTATTCAAAATTGACATAAAAAGCATCACATAAAAAAAAAAAAAAAAAAAAAAAAAAAAAATTAAAGTGCCAAAAACATGCTCCAAGAAAAAAAGTGATTATGCATCACCATTTTTCAAAATCGAGTCTTTTTTCTTGCTACCTCAAAAAAGTAGGTACAAGTTCAGTTACCTATTTGATCAGTAACTGTTATATGTAATCCCATAAAGATAACATGAAATAAACTATTCAATATTATTAAGCATGTATAAGAGAAACACAACACATGAACATTAGGAACAAGATGGTACTTATTTTATTGATAACATGTACAAAAAATAGTGGAGAAATCACCTGAGATTTTCCACGGCCTTGAGCAAAACCATCCTCTGGATTCGTCCAACCCTAGCCTCACAAAGCTTCTTCCTAAAATAGTGCACAAATGATGTCACATAGAATGAGGGTGATCATGTTACACGTCATTTTGTCACCATGAAATTTGATTGTCCATATGGGTCTATCACCACCTATATCATGTTCCCTTAGAAGTCAAAAACCTTAATGTTCTCAAATCAAGTCTTGGAATTGGAAAAAAGGTCTGTAAAACCCTAAAAAGTCTACCTCCGCACTTTTTCTAGCCTTTTATCGTGGATCCGTGGATGTTTGGTCTATAAATTGCGGTAACCCCTAAACTTTTTTCTACTATTACCTGCAGACCCTTGTAAAAAGAAAAATAAAAGAAAAAGTAAATTCTAGAAGCCTAGCTGGTCGAATATTCTCCCAACTGAAAGCTTCTAGAGTCGCAATCAGTTCGAGCTTTATCCGTCCACTCATGAAGCTTATCCCTTGGTCCATGCAGCTCAAATCCCTTCATGAGAGGAATCCACCCCCCTCTTCATGGAATTGAAACTACCTCCATTTCCTTATAAATTGAGCTCAAGTTTCAGGCTCAAGGGTAGACTGTAGATGCTGAGTAGATTGTAAATATAATTGCTGAAGAGAATTCCCAAGAGTGCATACTTTCTACACTAGTTGTTGTTGGCATGAGAGTGATTACACCCTTATGTCCACAAATCCATGATGGTATTTAGAGAGGAAGGCTTATCAAACTGAAGGAAAAACGATTGTTTAGGACCTTGGGAGAAATCTGTATGACATCAAGGCATCAGGTTGTAAGATTACTCTTTTTATTCAAGATAATACATATGGATCTCTTTTTCTCATTGAGTTGTTCTTATGCTTATTGAGATAACATCAATACTTAGACTCCTTGATCACTAATTTGGGTTAAATTTTCTTGATTATTGTATGTTGCAGATGCTTTGATTCTTTTGTCTTATCTTTGATTACAGGTTCTACTTATTGAAGAAGCCTCTTTGGAGCGATTGGACAAAATACTGCATCGAACGTTGGATTTAAAGGTAGGGGCATGTCCTCTCTACTTTATTATAATAATTCTGAAATGTATTTAATCTAGAGAAAAAGGTTTCCAAATGGATGTTTGTTTCTAGCTATTCGTTGAATACTAGGGAGATCACTCTTGTCCGCAATAGGGATTAATATACATAACAAAATGGAAACTCCACTAGGAAACTAGAACTTAGTTTTATTTATTTGTTTTGAGTTTGAATTTTAAGTTTTCTGATTTTTAATTCTCTAAGTCGGATTGGGAAGATAAATTTTAATAATCCCTAAAAAAGAAAGCTGATTATTTTATTTTTTTAGAGTTTTTCTTTTCCCTTGTGGTTTTCAGTAGAAAACAGTGTGGCAATCTCCACAGGTTTTAGTTTAAAACAGTGCGGTACCGCTCTATTATCCATTAGAAACTGCAGAACCCTAAAAAGTTTTGAAAAAGTTAAATTTGACTTTTTTACAGCCAGATAACCTAATTCTTCAAGTTTTCCTTGATCCATTTACAGTCTCATCAGTCTCTGTTAAGTTAATTGGGTGTTTTGAATATTATTTTTTGAGAAATTCTTAATTTGATTTCCTTTGATCCTTACTTGGAGGTTTGTCTCAGTCTCTTAAAAATTTTGCATCTTTTTGCTTTTGTTTTTGCAAAAACATTTCCCCCTCATTCGCCGGGGGGGGCTAAATTGTGTCTGAGTGTTAATCACCTTTGAGTGTTTTTACTTTTGACCTTTGGAATTATCACCCAATTTTATTTACTTACACTTGATTGATTTCTTAGATTACATTAGTGAAGGATAATATTCTTATTGTTCTTTTGCTGATTTGGAATCATCTTTTGTTTGAGAATTCTCTTGCATAGATTACATTTGCATAGTTTACATTCTGGAAAAAGAATTAGGTTTTCTTGATAAAATTAGTGCATTAGATAATTTATTATATTTTCTCTTATTTATCAATTTTTGCATTGTTGGAAGTGAATAGAAACTCTTTCCTTATTTTAGTTAGGATTCATCAATTTGAAAAGATTACATTATCATATTCTATTGCATTTAGTTTTGGGTAAGGTCATAACACCATTGGTTTGATATCCATTTACCCTTTGAGTAATAACAACCCAAATATCACAACGCTTAATAAAATTCAACTAGAAAGTTTTACATTTTCTAGGGCTCTTTCAATTAATCTAGCTTAGGCTAGTGCTTTGTGATAGGTTGTAGTTAAATTTCCAAAGCAAAAAAACAAAAAATAGCATCTTGCGGTAGGAAAAATTCCAATTGTTGCAATTGTGCTCTGGGAAGCTTTTCTTAAAAGAGTCAATCACGAGATCATGTCAGACCCAATGAGGTAATCGTACCTATCTCATTCGAAAAGATAGAAGATGTGCATGTAATAAAAACAATAAACCTTGGATTAACCATTGTCAAGGAGCTTGGGGTCACTTGTTAGAAAACCTGATATTTACCATGTCGAGGAGCTTTCAAAGCGATTGAGCTTCATACTCTGCCCTTGCGTGTATATCGGATCATAGACTGTTCCCCCAGGTATATTTGTCTCAGTTGGTGATCTTAGTGGCCATAATATTTAGGATTTTTCCCAAGGTGACGGTTGAGGGAAAGTCCCACTATACCTAGAGCAGACGTTGACTAGACTCAGTTGGACTTTCCGGAGGGTACTCTTCACTTTGAGATGGCATAGTGGAGATACTTGCACTGGTCTATTTCATTAAGCAGGTTGTCAGGGTAACTGTTCCAACCGCTAGTTTTTCAAGCATTGAAACTTATCTCAAGCATGATTTTTTCCTTTGTTTCAAGCTTGTGTAAAAATGAAACAAATCACTCTCAAGCACAGTTTTCCTACATTTCAAGCTTGTGTAAAAATGAAACCACTCTCAAGCATAATTTTTCCTATGTTTCAAGCTTGTATAAAAATCAAACTTATCTTGAGTCCATTTCAGTTATTATTTTCAAGAATCATTAAACTCATGAAAACCCTGAGATTATTTTTCTATCTTTAATTCTCGTAAAAAACATGAAAATTCCGAGTTCTTTTGGTCTTTTCCTGCTCGTAAATTAAATTGAAAATCGACCAATTGAGTATACATTTATCACTTTTTTCGGGCTTTTTAAAATTACGAAAAAGCGAAACCATGGAGTTCTCTTTTAAGCCCTTTTTAGACTCTCGAAATATGAAAAGATCGCCAAGTACTTGACTATTCGAACTTGTTAAAGTAAATGAATAGTTGTCCCTTCAGTATAAGTTTACCCCTTTCCAGACTGAAATGGACTAATTACGAAAAAGGTATACATTGACTAATCATGGTCAATAGAGTTCTCTCCTGCATTATTTTATCCTTTTTTGGGCCCGAGAGACTAAATTTAAGAAAAATAACAACCGTGGAGTCTACTTATTTTTTTATTCTGACTCCCTAAAACTGAGAAACACCGAGTTTCTCCTATACTGGACTCGTTAAAATTTAACAGTAAAGGACATGTCGATTACAAACAGGACTGGACCACTCCTTCTTAGGGTTTGATTTTAATACTAAGATGGAATCATTTGAAAGATTAGCTTACAAAAACAAGAAAATGTTATCCTCCTCAAGCTTGTAAAAGATAAAGAGGTACTTGCTAGTAATGGTGGGGGGAAAAGAGAGAAAAAGAATCAGATTATCACTCTTGTTTAAAAAACAGCATGCCACTCTTGAACACGACACTTTGTCACACTTGTACCTGGGTTGGGATATCCTTTGTCTAAAAGTTAATCAAACCACATTGAAATTCTTCAGCCAGTTTCTGGGTATTAGCTTTAGGTCAAATGCTACCAAACCATCTGCAGTGTCATTATGTGTTCAAGAGACAGGTCAAATAAACCGTTCACTGCAAAAAAAAATTCTCCATTCACGTTGACCATCCATGAGTCAGTCCTTGCAAATATTTCTTCAAAACTTGATCTAATGGTTTCGTGTAGTGGGCTTTCCTATGACGGATCACTTTCTATCGATGTCAGCTCATCATCTAGAAAGTTGATCTAGAATTCTATTAGTACCTTGGGATCTGCTTTCCCTAATGGAAGATTTCTCGCCTTCGACGATAGGTTGCACCATTGACCTTTTATCAAATGATTCTATGAGTGTTCAAATGCAAATCATTCATTCACACTTCATAGATTGTATTGGAGTACTTTGAGAGCCATTGTCATTATTGGTGGTTTTTCTCACACTTGTTAATAGTTCACATCATTGACTGGTAATCAGGTGGTTTCTACCATGTTTGAATTTGACACAATCAATCGCATGGATAGACTCGTACTAGTTCGGGAAGCAGAAATCAAGACCCTAGATCTAGTTTCCACCATCCAGGCTACGAGGAGTTTTATTATTCATGATACAGTAGAATACTCATGACAGATGGCTGCCCCCATACTCTGTCTACTTTTGATGTAATATTGAAACCATATATGTACCAGAACATTTAGTTAGTTTTGATCTGAGTATGGGAATGCCTACCTCAGAGATGATATATATATATCTGTGTGTGTGTGTGTGTGTGTGTGTGTGTGTTTTCATTGAATTTTTTTATAGGTTTTCGACCGGTGTCTCCAATCCAATCCTCAGAATGATAAAACACTTCACTCTTCAGAATAACCTCAGACTTCGCACTGCAAGGGGAAATATGTTACACGTCATTTTTTCACCATGAAATTTGACTGTCCATAGGGGTCTATCACCACCTATATCATGTTCACTTAGAATTCAAAAACCTTAATGTTACTGAATCAAGTCTTGGAATTGGAAAAAAGCTCTGTAAAACCCTAAAAAGTCTACCTCCGCACTTTTTCTAGCCTTTTCCTGCGGATCCGCGGATGTTTGTTCTATAAAATATGACAAACCTCGCACGTTTTGCTACTATTACCTACGGACCCTCGTACAAAAAAAAATAAAGGAAAAAATAAATTCTAGAATCCTAGTTGGTCGAATATTCTCCGAATTGGAAGCTTCTAGAGTCGCGATCAGTTCGAGCTTTATCCATCCACTCGTGGAGCTTATCCCTTAGTCCATGGAGCTAAAATCCCTTCATGAGAAGATTCCATCCCCCTCTTCATGGAACTGAAACTACCTCCATTTCCTTATAAATTGAGCTCAAGTTTCAGGCTCAAGGGTAGACTGTAGATGCTGAGTAGATTGTAAATATAATTGCTGAAGATAATTCCCAAGAGTGCATACTTTATACACTAGTTGTTGTTGGCATGAGAATGATTACACCCTTATTTCCACAACTCCATGATGGTATTTAGAGATGAAGGCTTATCAAACTGAAGGAGAAACGATTGTTCAAGACCCCAAGAGAAATTTGTACGACATCAAGGCATGAGGTTGTAAGATTAATCTTTTTATTCAAGATAATATATATGAATCTCTTTTTCTCATTGAGTTTTTCTTATACTTATTGAGATAACATCAATACTTAGACTCCTTGATCACTAATTTGGGTTAACTTCTCTTGATTATTATATGTTGCAGATGATTTTATCCTTTTGTCTTGTCTTTGATTGCAGGTTCTACTTATTGAAGAAGCCTCTTTGGAGCGATTGGAAAAAATAATGCATCGAACATTGGATTTAAAGGTAGGGGCATGTCCTCTCTAATTTCTTATAATAATTCTGAAATGTATTTAATCTAGAGAAAAAGGTTTCCAAATGGATGTTTGTTTCTAGCTATTCGTTGAATACTAGGGAGATCACTCTTGTCTGCAAGAGGGATTAATCTGCATAACAGATCATCACAAGGAAACAAGGGTTTCCTGAACCTGGGAAGTGCAGGAGGCACAGGGGAAATATCAGACTTGATCAGGCTATAATATCAATAATATTCTCTCTCTTCTCTCTTAGGAAATTCCCTTGAGGTGTATTTATACTTCCTCAAATTAGTTTTGTTAGTTGGGGAATATTTAGGTCACGGGTTGGAGTAGTTAAGTTACAGGAAAAAACCATAAACCCCACCTCATTAATAGGGAATTATATATTTTTTAATATTTTAAATAGAATATGCAAGCCAGCTCTAGATGGCCCTGCGTGTGCACACGGAAAAAAATAGGCAGGGTCGCGTATGGATTTTAAAATATTGTTTTTTGAGAAATATGACCAATTATGAATGGAAGGGCTGCCCAAGGCCAATGCATAAGTCATCAAGTATATAGAGGTGATAAATGATGCTATAACAATTATACATCGCTAATATGGATTGGGCCTCCACGTATCTTCGTGTATATTTGGGAGGACAACTTTAGGTTGCTTACCATCCATAGGTAACCGAGTCGGCCACCTTGTACCTATGATACACTGAAAACAAAATTTAGGGATATTTCCTACATGTATAATAAATTCTTGGTTTACTGAGGAAGTATATTGAAATTCACAGTTGCTTGGTAAACCTTTTGCCTAGTATCACCCTCTTTTTGTTTATTTATTTTTGTATAAAATATATTAGCAATCGTGGAAGAAGATCAACCCCTTCCCATTTTTTGTGTACAATGAATAAACCTTCGTTACTGCTAGAAGCTACTCCTAGTAGATGAAGGTGTGATCGCCCTACCGGGTCTGGTACCTCTGGAACTCTTGGTGCTACATCATCTGATATACCAGAGACATCTGATCCTTTGAGTACCGAGCCTCGAGTTATTTCGACTAATCCTAGTTTATCTGCTACTGTCGAGGCAAAAATATCACAGTTACCTGAGGACACTGAAATTCAATCCAGTGAAACGGTAAATCCTAAACCCAAGCTTGTTCAACTGGAAGTCGATACAGTAGTTGCTCCTGAAGTCAAACAATAAGAAGTTGTTCCGATGCAACCATTTGATCCTCATCCATCCGTAACTGTCGAGTTTTCCTATTTACTACAGAGTTTACGGCCTAAAATTTATCTCGGGCCTGATGGTGAAGTGCTTCCACCTGGTTTGATTTCGATAGAGGACGAACTCAAGGAAGAGACAACCCATTCTACCCCCATTCATTTTGGGTCGGGGCTTCATTTATATCAGTCTTTTCCTCGTTTTGCCTACTCTACTTCTGTTGATCCTTTTGACTCTCAAGTTCTCGTAGATTCGCTAGAGTATATGTTGGGTTATTTAACCATGGCAGAGACAACATCCTAGACTATACCGTTTGTTATAGTTGCGGCATCATCTACTGTCGCTTCATCTTTGATGTTTTCAACGACACCTGAGGAACATCATTATGGTGGTTCGTCCATCCCATTGGGTTACCAGGCTTTAAATTGAACCTATTCTGGTGTCTCCTCTAGTACATGGAATTTTCCCATGTCATCATATAGAATTATATCTGGTTCATCTATTACGAGTACTAAATGGACTAACCCTCAATATCAATATGGTCTGTCTAATTACCGTCCATCTTATCTAGTATTTGCTGGATACACTTCATATGAAAGTTAGTATGTGAAATATCCCTATAGTCCATATGCTTGGGGACCATAGATGTTCGGTCCATATGGCAGTAATCCATAATATTTAGGTCCATCATATGTTGGAATTCCTGTTTGCCAATGGCAACCTTCTTTTCCTGTTCAGCCGCAAATGGTTGTGTATCAATATCAACTAGTTCAACCTGTCACATCTGTACCTACTACGCCTGTCATTTATTCTATTGTTGTTGGTAAGTCTGCACAAGCAGGTCCTTCCACCCCAAACCCTTAAGTTTTGGGTCTATAGAGTTAGACTTCCCATGCTGCCATTCAACAATCCTCTGCATTGGAAATTTCACAACCACAGGCTAGTTCACCTTTGTCACAGGTTGATCAGGAGTTCATAAATTTTTCTCAGAAGTGAAAGTTACAGGATTAGGTTGAAACCATGATGGTTGCGTAGATCTCATCTTCCTGATTTTGGCATCATGAATGGTTCGAAAAACTGATGTCATATGAGGGAGATATCATGTTTTGATCGAATTCCCAAATAGGTAAATTTTGCGACAGGTTTGAATGGGATGCCCAGTCAGCATGGTGGATGTAAAGTAAAGAAAAAGGAATATTTCAAAGAATAATTCTTTTCTCTAGGCTAATCAATGTAGGGAAAGTGGCACTGTTTTATTTGTGGGATGGGTTATACGTTTTGGTTGAAAGGCCAATCAGGGGGTGACACGTGGCCAACCCTAAGGCCGCCACCTGTCCCCCAAATGGCATGTTAAAATTTTGCGTTGAGGTTTGTAGGGCCCGACCCCACGACCTCCAGCAGAGCAACCACATGACTCCACCGCCCGAGCTACGCATTTTTTCTTAACTAACATTGGAGTTGACTTATTGATAAAGTGTAATGTGTTGGCATTTGGGGGTGGGCACCGCCAGCAGTCCCAACCCACCAGTGGTCCCTGTGGAGCATTCATATGGCATATAAACGTGACATTAAACTCCAACCATAAATGTTAAACCTCCAACCACAAATTCCACCAGTTTCATGTTAAGCCTTGTCACATGGCTATGTTTACTGCTAACCATTTCCACGTGGTTGCAACGGTTAGCACTAACCGTCCACCAAACCCGCGGTTTAAAACTTATCCCATGGTTACCGCCTGGAGTTCCACTGATAGCATGGTTTGTACACCGTGGTTTGGGTTGGCATGTGGCCACCCAACCACTAATGTTAAATGCGATGGTTAGTTCTGGCAAAATTTTAGCCAGTGCCTAAAATTTGTGCTGATTTCACTATTTTGACTCCATTTAAGTGGAGTCCTCCACATTTAGTGGATATTTTCTAGGTGTAACTGGGAAAATGAGTATGAGACTCAATTTTTTCCCATTTAGGGTGAATGAAGAGTCATTCTTGACTAATTGGAGCATTCGTGAGCCATTGGTGCAGAGAAAAAAATCCATTAGAGGCCTGTAACTACATGTATTTGCAAAATTTTGAGCATAATGAAAGATGGACATGCCATTGGGAGCTAGACCAGCAGATGTAGCCCAGGAGGGGTGAACTGCTTCATCATGCCTATTGTGTAAATGTTATGTGGTGACTTATTTCTCTATTTTACATTGTTGTTTAGTGTTATTTGTGCTTATTTCATGCTTCTAATTCACTAAAATCGTCTACAATTCATGGAAAAATACCTCAATACTTAAGAAAACTAATGACACAAGTATGCACATGTTTATAAACTGAAAATACACTTAGCACAACAAAACTAATACATACCTTTCAGATCAGATTGGTATCAGAGCTAGAGTTTATTCTCTGGTGTTGTTTAATGAAAAGAATTGTTTAACTGTTTGCAAGTTTTAGATGTTGACTAGGCTCAAGCTAAAAAGAGGAGAATGAAAATTGGTGGGAGCAGAAGGGTCTCAAGAAGAGCCAAAGAAAAGGAGAGCAATATTTCCACAATCTCCACCACCTAGTTCACCTCCCAAGGAGGTACAAGCTACATTAAGTATGTCCCATAGAGAAGGATAAATCCATGAAGAAGTTGATCCCAAAGAGGAAGAAAGAGTGTTCAGGAAATTATTCCTTCACATGACTGAGATGGTTAGAATCCTTTATCAAGAAAGGAATGAGATAATAGAAGGAGAAGGATCCAAAATTTACAAGGAAGGACAGGGATCTTCAGGAGGTCACAATGATGAAGATAAGTAAAAGAACAACAATGGAGGAAATGGAGGAAATTGAGAGCCATCATCCTCACCCTCATAATCATCATCCTTTACTTCTACTTCAGTACATCAGCCACACAAGTCAAAGAACACTGGTAAAATTCCTTTTTTAAAACTTGATGTTAAGTTTGAATTGCCAATGTTTAATGGTGAAGTCAATGCAGAAAATCTTGATATTTCGATTAGGAAATTGGAGGTCTATTTGAGAATCCAGAACCTTCAAGATGATGATACTAAAATCCAATTAGCTTCATTGAGAATGGAAGGTGCAACACTTGTTTGGTGGGAATCCAAGAAAAATGAGGAAATCAAGAACCATGGTAAGATTATTCTATCGTGGATTGATTTCATTAATGCTATAAAACAACAGTTTTATCCATTATCTCATATGCAAAAATCCATAATGATCTGGAAAAACTTTAGGCAATTGAAGGGACAAAATGTGCAAGAATACACCCAAGAATTTAGGAGAAGAGCTCTCTAATTAGGGGTAGATTTTCAGAGCCAGGGTACTTTTCTCAAGTACATAGGAGGCTCACATAGATACCTAAAACATACTATTCTCATGTTTAACCCCACGAGTCTAGATGAAGTATGTGTTCAGGCCACACATCTAGAAGCTAGAGGGAAGAAAATTTCTAAAGAGGGTATAAAGAAACATTTTAAGGGTAAAAAAAAAAGAGAATACCTCAAAAGGTAAAAGAAAAAATAATGCACCTGTTAAGAAAGAGGGAGAAAAATTGGTTTGTAAACATTGTTCAAAAGAAGGCCATGATGAAACTCATTGTTGGAAATTACATCTTGAAATGAGGCCCAAGAAATACAATAGCAAAGGGAAACAAAAAACTACAGTTACAACTTAACATGATGTAGGAGATGATTCAAGTGATGAATCTAAGATTACATCCATGGGATTGAAGAACATGAAGGGAAAATAAATTGAAACTAATCCTAGTACTAGTACATCAAACTGTCACGTACATGCTCCAAACGAAGAAGAAATAATAGAACTGTTTCATGTGAGGGTCATATCCAAACATACCAAGTTTGACACATTGTTTGAAAGTCGGTCACAAGAAAACTTGATCTCTGAAGACTTGGTCAAGAAACTTAACCTTGAGACCATACCACATCCAAAACCATATCCAATAGGTTGGGTTTGTAAGGATGCAAATTTATAGGTTTCAAAAAAATGCATATTGCTTTTTGCAATCACTGCACATTTTGTTGGCACAGTTGAATCAGATGTGGTTCCACTTGACATAATAGGTATTGTGTTGGGGAGTCCTTACTTGTATGACAGGAAAGTGATCTACCATTTCCATGAGAAAAAATATCATTTATTCAAATATGGCAAGGAGCACATTGTTAGAGCACATTGTAATAAGACAAGCATTGCTATGGTAAATGCTGGACAGGTAAAGAGGCTGGTAAATTCAAATAAGAATTTTTTTCTTCTAATGATTAAGCCTAAAGCTGATGTTAATCATGAGTCATTTGAGGGATGTGATCCTAAGTTTCAATCAGATTTATATGATGTAGTTGATGCGCATCATGAGATGTTTGGAAGGAGCCAACAGGATTGCCTACAAAAATAGAGATTCAACGTGAGTTTCAGTTGCAGTAAGATTGTCCTCTTCCAAACATCGGTATGTATCGCATGTCGATAATGGAGAATGCTAAAATAAAGAGGAAAATCAAGGAGATGTTAGACAAAGGAATCATAAGGCCAAGCACCTCGCCATGTGGTTCTCCCATAGTCTTGATACCAAAGAAAGATGGGACTTGGTGCATGTGTGTAGACTTCTGAGTTTTGAACAAGAGAATGGTAAAGAATCGTTACCCACTCCTAAGAATAGATGATTTTCTTGATCAGTTGAAAGAAGCAAAGCTTTTCACTAAGTTAGATTTATGAAGTGGATATCATCAAGTAATAATTGCAGAAAGTGACATATGGAAAACTGCATTCAAAACCAAACAAGGACTCTTTGAGTGGTTAGTTATGACATTTGGTTTGTGTAATGCACCAGAAAATTTCATGCGTGTTATGGATAGTGTCTTGCATCCATTCCTTGATGACTTTGTGATTGTGTACTTATATGACATATTGATTTTCAGCAAAAGAAGAGAAGAACATGTCTTGCATGTGAATAGAGTGGTTGATGTTTTGAAGAAAGAGAAATTATTTCTTAAGATGTCAAAGTGTGAGTTTGGAAAGACTTCTTTGGTTTATTTGGGACATATTGTAGGTGGTGGAGAGTTGAGAATTGATACTTCTAAAGTGGAAGCCATTGTGAATTGGCCCACACCCAAAATAGTAACCGAGGTAAGAATTTTCTTAGGTGTAGCTCAGTATTGGAGAAAGTTTATTGCTAACTTTTCTTCCATTGCAGCTCCTATGCATGTAGTGACAAGTGTGACGAAAGGCTTCCAATGGGGAGACAAACAAAATCAAGCTTTCAAAGCTTTAAAAGACAAGATTAGTTCAGCTCCATTACTTGCATTACCGAATTTGAGACAACCATTCAAGATTCAAACTGATGCTAGTGAATATGCCATGGGTTCAGTTCTTTTGCAGCATGGTAAGCCTATCACTTTTCATTCTCAAACATTTAATGGTGTTGTGACAAATTATCCTATATATGACAAAGAACTATATGCGTTGGTACAAAGTGTCAAGAAGTGGAAACACTACTTGATGGGTAAAGAGACGATTATGCATAACGATCACCAACCATTACAGTACTTGCAGTTGCAAACAAATTGTAGCAATTAAGACATTTCAGGTGGATGGGATTTCTTCAACAGTTTAACTTGGTTAAAAGGTACAAGAAAGGTATTTTCAATAAATTTGTTGATATGATTTCAAGACCAATCATTAGTGCATCTACTTTACTAAAAAATGATTCTATTGTAGATGAGAGTTACATAGAACAATATGCACTTGATGTTGATTTTCGAGATGTGTATGCTAGTTTGAGTGAAGGGAATCAAGTTGAAGAAAAAGATTATGACGTGCATAACAATTTTCTGTTTCATTTGGGCAGCTGTGTATACCACAAGGAGAGAGGCTATGTGTCATGAGATAAGCTCATTCATCTCTTATTTTTGGACACTTTGGGGTAAGAAAAACAGTGGCGCATCTACATAGGTATTTCTATTGGCCTCGCATGGTAAATAGTGTGTCACATTTTATAAGAGGTTGTTCTATGTGTGCAAAAAGAAAGCCTAGTAATAGGAAGCTTGCGTTGTACATGCCACTACCAGTACCATCAAGGCCATGGGAGAGTGTCTCCATGGACTTTTTTGGAGGTCTACCTATGTAAAGAAAACAACATGATATATTTATGTAGTTGTGGATAGATTCAGTAAAATGTGTATACTTATGCCATGTAAGAAAACCATTACTGCAGAAAAAACTGCTGAAATTTATTTTCAACATGTTTGGGTTCATTTTGGATTGCCTCTATTGTTAGTGATAGGGATTCTAGATTCATTGGGAATTTTTGGTCCAATCTGTGGAGTATGATGGACACAAGTTGAAAAAGAGTACTAATTTTCATTTGCAAACTGATGGACAAACCAAGGTGGTGAACAGAACCGTTGTGCATCTATTGAGAGGATATTGCAGCAAACATCCTAAGATGTGGGATGAACAACTACATTAAATTCATCATGCTTACAATCTGGTAAATCACTCTTCTACACAAACATCACCTTTTGAAGTATGCTTTATGTATTTTCCGAAATCGCCATTAGACTTCATCTTTGAGAAGGATGTTGCAACTTATGGCCATAGTGATATTGACAAGGCTCAAAAGTTCATTGAGAAAATTCAGATTATACATCAACAAGTTCAAGAACAGCTTGAGAAAAGTCAAAGAAAATACAAAGAGAGGCATGGAAAACATAGAGTTGATCACAAGTTTCAAGAGGGAGATGAGGTATGGTTGCAGATTAGAAAATAAAGGATGCAAGGGAAAGGTAAAAAGCTCAAACCCATTCGATATGGTCCATTCAAGATCATAAAGCAAGTTGGTAACAATGCATTTCAACTTGACTTGCCTTCTTATATGAAAATGTATTCAGTTGTTAATGTTGAAAAATTACGTTTGTATGAGCCACCTTTGATCGATGATCAAGGAAGTGATGTTCAACTACCTTCTATTGAAGATTTCTCGCCAGAATTTCTGGATGAGCTAAAGGAAGGTACAATTCTTGAGAGGAGGACAAGAGCATCTAAGAGGGGAAGTGTTGAATACCTTTGATTTGGGCTCAAATGCACTAAGCCAAGCAAGGCAAGATGGATGGAGGTTGGAAAGTTTAGGGAGTTGTAACCTCATCTACTGGATAGGTAATCAAGTATTTTGGGGTTCAAAAGCTTCCCAATGGGGAGGAGTGATCAGGAGTTCATAAATTTTGCTCAAAATTGAAAGTTATAGGATTGGGTTGAAACTAGGATGGCTGTGTAGATCTCGTCTTCCTGATTCTGGTGTCGTGAACGGTTCAAAAAACTGATGTCGTATGAGGGAGATATCACGTTCTGATCGAATTCCCAAACATGTAAATTTTGCGACAGGTTTGACTGGGATGCCCAGTTAGCATGGTGGATGTATGGTCAGAAAAAAGGAGTATTTTGAAGAATATTCCTTTTCTCCAGGCCAATCAATGGAGGAAAAGTGGCACATTTTATTTGTTGGATGGGTTGTACGTTTTTTTTGAAGGGCCAATAAGGAGGTGACATGTGGCCAGCCCTGAGGCTGCAACATGTCCCCCAAATGGCATGTTAAAATTTTGGGTTGAGGTCCATAGGGCTCAACCCCATGACCTCCAACAGAGCAACCACATGATTCCACCGCCTGAGCTACACGTTGGTTCTTAACTAAAATTGGATTCGGCTTATTGATAAAGTGTAATGTGTTGGAATTTGGGGGTGTGGACCGCCGACGGTCCCAACTCGCTAGTGGTCCCTGTGGAGCGTTCACATGGAATATAAACGTAACATTAAAATCCAAACATAAATGTTAAACCTCCAACCACGAACTCCGCCAGTTTCATGTTAAGACTTGTAACATGGCTATGTTTACTACTAACCATTTCTGTGCAGTTGCAATGGTTAGCGCTAACCCTCCACCAAACCCGCGGTTTAAAACTTATCCTGTGGTTACCACCTGGAGTTCCACTGACAGCGCAATTTGTAAGCCGTGGTTTGGGTTGGCATGTGGCCACCCAACCACTAACATTAAATGCGACGGTTAGTTCTGGCGGATTTTAGCCAACGCCTAAAATATGTGTGGATTTCACTATTTTGACTCCAGTTAAGTGGAATCCTCCACATTTAGTGGATATTTTCTAGGTGTAACTGGGAAAATGAGTAGGAGACTCAATTTCACCCATTCAGGGTGAATGAAGAGTCTTTCTTGACTAATTGGAGAATTTTGGAGCTATTGGTGTAGAGAAAATAGCCATTAGAGGCCTGTAACTACATGTATTTTCAAAATGTTGAACATAATGAAAGATGGACATGCCATTGGGAGCTGGACCAATAGATGTAGCCCAGGAGGGGTGAACTGTTTCATCATGCCTTCTGTGTCAATGTGATGTGGTGACTTATTTCTCTATTTTACACTACTATTCAATGTTATTTGTGCTTGTTTCATGCTTCTAAGTCATTAAAATCATCTACAATTCGTGGAAAAATACCTCAATACTTAAGCAAACTAATGACACAAGTATGAACATGTTTATAAACTGAAAATACACTTAGCACAACAAAACTAATACAGTCCTTTCAAATCACAGGCTTCTGCTGGACTTGTATATTCACAACTGGGTCCAAATTATCCTAGCGGGCAACCATTTGATCAGATACCATGGTAGCCACATCAACCATTCCCACAGTATCAGGCTTATCCAGGACATGGTCACCAAACCTACCCCTATCTAGGTTATCAACAACAAAATCCATTTGTTGGTATGCAAAGGCCTACTACTCAGGCAATTCCATCTTATCCTGGTTATGATGAACTTGACCTTAATCGACAGTTACCATTTGTTGCAACATTAGAATTACCAGATTTTAATCGGATCACCAATGATACAATTCATTATTTACCTTGGTGGCCGGTGATTCTACATAAATTACCCTCGAACATTCCAAAATTCAATGGAAATTATGGAGAATACCCCTCTACGCATGTCATGACTTATCATTTATGGTGTTCATCAAACTCCTTAAATGATAATTTTGTTAGATTTCATCTTTTCCAGCGAACGCTCACTGGTCTGGCTGTGAAGTGGTACATTTAATTACCACGAGCTTCATTTAATAACTTTATAGCTTTAGCCACTATTTTTTTAACCCACTTCTAGTTACCCATCAGATAAGAAAATGTAACAAAAATTTTGACCAACTTTAAACAGACTACTACTACTCATATATCAGATCATATACATGAGTGGCATCGTCATCATCGAATGGTTAAAACATTTGTTCCTGATCATATTTTAGCTGAGTGGTTTCTTAAGTGCTTGTTGCCATATATCACTAAGGATGTGGCCAAAGGCAGTGTTTTCACTGAAGAGAAAGTCATTGCTCATTCCCAGTATCTAGATCTGATTTAAACAAATTCTAGCACGCTCTACTAAAATATTCCAAATGTGTCGTGACAAAATTTTACTGTTCCTCCTCCTCCAATTGGCCAGGACATTCTTGTCGGTGATGGTGTGATTGGTTTTGCTAGTGCTCCAATAGCAAGTCGACTATTTGGTCCTACAATTGCTGTTTCAAATCAAAATCCTATTGCATCTGATCCTGCGTCTTCTTCTAAAATCCATGCCGTGTCATTTGAAAAAGGAAGAAGTGATAAGCAACCAAGAAATAGGAAGAAGGGGAAAGAAAAGAAGAAATCAAATTCACCCCCACAGGAAAAATCATCTGATTCATCCGGTTCTTTTTGGAAACATTGTTACCCTTACTTGATATGTAATGAGGAGCATTTTATGCAAGAGTTTCCTCAACGCTCAGAAGTCCCAAAGCTTCTTAAGACTTACGTCGCATTGCAGTGTTGACAAATCCTTTTTCGAACCCAGAAACACATTTGGTTGCTATGGATCCTGCTTCTAGTTCGCAAGTGCTTATGCTATTGGATATGAAGCCCAAAATTGATGTTTTGGTGTCGACATGAAGTAAAGATTACAATAATATGTTGTCGTTGTTGAATGGTCATGCTATAGATCAACCTACCACTTTGACTTCAACCTCATCTGATTCAGCTCTACCGCCTATCCTCCGAGAGAACAATAAAACCGCCAAATGGAGTAGTTCAAAAATCGACATTGAAGCCTGGAGCTCGTGCAACTAAAAATTATAATATAGGATAAGACCTAGCTCAGTCACCTTTTGCTATGTCAACTCTTGAGGTACTTCATAATTTTCCATCCCAGAAGCAGGCTTTGTTTTCCGCAAACGGTGGAATTGATTCAACAAATTCAAATCTTGTAGTCTTTAATCACGTGGGCTATGCACCACAATTACCAGCACATTTAGCATTCTTGATTCAAGTACATGTCATGGATCACCTTATTCATCGCACTATCATTGATGAAGGCACATATAGTTGTATCATGCCAACGAGTTGTTGGAAGTCACTTAGCTCACCGACTTTGTCACAATCACCTGGGACGTTGAAAGCTTTTGACGGTTGTACATATAAGCCTTGTGGAATTCTTAGTAACCTGCAAGTAGAACTAGGGGGAAAATCAGTTACTATTGAAGTTGAGGCCATTGATGAACCCCTCGACTACAAAATATTACTTGGAAGACCATGGGTGTATGCTATGGCTGCGGTAGTATCTACCTACTTTCGTATGATCATCTTCCTCCATAAATGAAGTATCATAGCCATTGATCAGCTCTCGTTATTCGCCTCTGGTTCCCAAGAAACTGGAAGCGTTCTGTTAATTCATGGACCCCCACCTTCTCTTAAGAATATTGGTGTAGGAATATTTAAATATCCTTCCCTAATGGACACCTTTTCATTACCGTCACCTACGACATCGACGAAAATCGCAGATATAGAGACCCGCAGCATGATATGTTCCAAGTCACATGACTTAATGAAGATACACAATGATTCTGAAGTAGTTAGGTTGGGCAACATCATGCTTCTAACTCCAATTGAGCTAGTGTTAGGAATCTGTAATTAGCAAGATTGGCAAAGTCCAATCACAGAAACAACATTATTTCAACCACTTTGGGATTCTAGGATCTAGCCCTCCTGAATCCAGAGAGGGATCTCTCCAATAAGTGCAAAGATTGGATTTGTCTTTGAAATTTTATGGTAATGATGTTAGGCTAGTTATGAAGGCCAAGGGTTTTGTTTTTTTTTTTATGGTTGAGCATGATCATTGTTTGAGGGAAAGTCCTAAATGGAAAGAGTTTCAAAGGTGAGAAGCTGCAAGCAATCAGAGTAAGCTTTGTCCAAAAAGATAGATAATTGCAGGTTTTAGTTCATTGGGCTATGGAGTCATAATAGGGTTTAATTGAAACAACAAGAGGCAAGAGTGGTCCATGGGGCAAGTCATATATGTCTAAGGATCTCTCTAAAATTTGATTTATGGAATGAAATGGTACAACAAGAAAGGGGAATTTAAAAAAATGAAGAACAAAGAGAAGCCTAAGATCAGGTAAGTACTTCTAAACTAGCCTGCTTTTGACGTACAGTTAAGAAAGACATAAAATTAATCTAAGATCAGGTAAGTACTTCTAAACTAGCTTGCTTTTGATGCACTTTCAATATAAATCATTTAAAAACAAAGGGAAACTTGAAGGCAACTGTTGGAGAAGAAACTAGCGGGCCGGGCTTACCACAAATCCTCTCCTAGCTCTGCTTTACTTGGTAACTTTCAAGACAAACACAAAGATAACAAAGAATGGTCTAAGATCTGGTAAGTACTTTTAACCTAGCCAAATTTTAACACATCCCAAGGGAAACTTTCAGACAGTCTTTTGGGATAAAACTAGGACCAGGGCACACCATATCTTCCTTATTTCATCTCTACTTAACATGAAGTGAAAATAACTTTCAAGAATAACAATTAGCTAAGACAAGAGGACGAGGGAACGCCAACATTCCTACTGCTTAAACTGAATTAAATCATTCCTAAATAACACATATTTGGAAGAAAACATTTAGATAAATATTTTTAGTCAGAGAAGGGTACTGGTATACAATAGGTCCTAACTCTATGCATGTTTTTCTTTATAAGAGAATATGAACACAGTGAAAATAGAAATAAAATAACAATTTACAATAAGAAATAACATCACCGTCGACATAGACCAGGATCCCATAAATCAGCTTGTATTGATGCTCCAAACTAGTTACAGCTTTAAGTCCAATGCTTTAGTTTAGCAATCATCTACACTTCCCAGACTAACTTATCTATCACAAGCAGAGCTCCAAGAGCCAATGAACACTATTTACAAGTAGAAGTCTCAGACTCAAGTATATTTCAAAGTTCTGCAACCAACAATTTCTTATTTTCTACAATAGTATTTATAGAAGGAGGAGGAGGTGGGAGAGGATAAAAGATCTCCCAAGATAATTGATATAGATTAATGACTTCTCGGCCTTTCAGGGGCTCGATGGAGAATTTTACAGGTGTTCTGTTTGTATTAATGTTTTATTTTTAAGATTTAAGCTTGGTGGGAGCTTTTGTTGACTTTTAGGCTCTGTTTTAGGATGTAATAACTCTACTGATATTTTTCGCATTAAGTTCCCTAAGAAAAATTAAATATTTGGCTACGCTGAGGCAAATATCTTTGTTTGATCAATAACTTCAGCCTCTGTTTGAATGCTTTGAGGCACATGTGGATTTATGGTAGCTGAGAGGAATCAATTCGTCTCTGTTGAGGCGGTGGAGGCATTTTTGTCCATTAAACACTTATGATTTTCTTTTAACTATGTTTTAATTTGGATGATTAGGCTTTTGATAATCAATCTTAGCCATAATCCCCAAATTGTCTTCAATATACTGTTCTACTGTGGCAAGTCTTCAACCTTGATACTCTTTTGTTTGTTTAAATAACGCTATGTCTTGTTGATGTGCAGGCCGTGTAGGGCTCATATGGCATCAATGCCTCATGAAACATTGACGAAACGTGGAATTTGAGCCTTGTGAATGGTTCCCTTTGATAAATAAAATGTGTGGGAATCGTCATTCCCGGCCTTCGGCTTTCTCTTTAATATGATGGAACAAACCATTCAAACCTGCAAAATATGAAAAGAATTAAGAAATCCTGCGTTTGTAGGTTTAATTGCTGCAGAGGGTGTGGGGAGAGAGCCTAGCCGTTGGATGGCATCATCCAACAGTGTAGATCTGTTTGTGGAGGTTGAAAGGAGAGTAGAGGGAGAGAATATGTCAGATTCATCGATCGCGCAGAGGTCGACAGTCGGGAGCGATCCGGGACGTATAATAGAGAAATGGTGAAAATACAAAGGAATAAGGTAAAAAACATTAGTTCAAAGGAAAATTTTGTTTAAATTGAAGTTGGTGGTTCGGGATGATCGTGGGCCGTCGGATGAGGCTAGCCCACAAGATCAACAGTGGAGAATAAATCGGGAATCAGTGATCGGAGGGAGGCAAAGTAAAGTAATTAGATGCACATGAGGGAAAACTCCGATGCGATCATATGTGGACCGTCGATCTGTAGATCAGATCGACAGCGGGAAATGAATCAGGAGGAGTCAATCAGAGGTGGAGAAATATTTTAATGTGCCCGACAAAAAAGTTGCGATGCAATAATGCGCGGGGAAGGCCGATGCGATTACGCGATCGGGCCATCGCAATCGGAGTTTTTTGTTTAACGCAAACAACAGCGCTTTGTGATTTTCTCTGATGCGATAAGCACTTGTGACCTTTAGCACTTGGTTCCAGCACTGGGGCACATGGAGGGGAAGTGGTTTAAGACTTAGCCCAAGGGGCTTAAGCCTTAATACAAAAATATGTATTTTTTATGATTTTTTCAATGTTTTTCAATGGATTTGGGGGTTTCTATAAGGCAAAGAAAGAGTCTTAAACCTTATCAAAGGGGTTTTTATGGAAGGGATGAGGGGGAAAATATGAAAATGAAGGATTTTTATGGAGAACAAAGGGAAAAAATGAGGTTATTTTTTGAGTGGAGGAGGGTTAAAATGAGGGAAAAATGGGGAATTTTGTAGCAATATTTTATCATGAAATCAACAGAATTTCAGAGTGTGAAATGGAAACAATAGTCAAGATTTGGACAGAGGCATGAGGCCCTCATAAGGCTTCAAGAGAGAACAATTTTGCAATAAAACTTATTTCTTGAAGGCTTCAAAAATGTTTTAGCCAGCATTTGATATAACAAATTTTATAGCTGGCTAACAGTGGCTCCACTTGGGGATGGTGCCTTCTTGAAGGCATCAAGAACTTCAAAATTGCATTCTTTGGGAGGATGATCTGTGCCTCATCCATTGGGCTGCCTTTCTTTTGTTGGGATGATCTTACTTTGAAAACATATAAGCAGCCACAAAAACAATGGATATTTCATCAACAAGCTTTCTACCTACCCAATCCTACTGATCTAACATTTTTTCTTCTTTAGAGTGCACTTGGATTGGAAAACTCTTTTCACAACATTTTATTCTTTTTGAAAGCATAAAACTAATCTAATTCTACTCCTTATTTCTCCATGAACTCAGATTAAACAGTTGAGTTCATATGCTTCTCTACCTAATCTATCAATCTGTTAGGATTAAATAGTCTAACATAATTTTTTTCTCTAAATTCTATAACAGAAATTCAAAAAGTAGTCAAGTCAGGATTAAACAGTCTAACTTGATGCTAGTCCATGGCATAAAATACAAGTTGCACAAAGACATTTATTTTACAGAAAATTAAATCAAAATGGAAGGCATAAGATCTGAAATTTCAAAGCACTTCCTTCATATTTTTTACAGCTCTGTTTTGACTTTTGTTTGAGTTGTTCTTTCTTTGATCAACTGGTTCAGATTTTGAGTTGATTAGAACAAGTTATTCCTCTGTTTTTGACTCAGAAAATTAAACAGATTTGAGTCATATTTTCTTTGGAAACTTAGGTTCAAATTTTGATCATGTTTGAACCTTTAATTTCTAGCCTAATCTACCTACTGATAAGCCAAGATTAAATAGTTTGGAAAATCGAATTCACTATCCTATCAGCAGTAAATTTAAAACTAATTAGTCAAGATTAGGCTGTTTGAATAACTAGAAGTGTGTCTTTCAGGAGTGGCATTTAAGCTTGCACACTTTCTGATTTGTTTCTCTTTTTGTTGGTATGGGGCTGTACCTTTATTGTTTTTACAATCTGCCCTCTTTTCTTTCTTCTATTGTTTTTGAGTTTTTCCTCTTTTTTATTCTTTAAAGTAGAAAAAAACAACTAACTAAATGCTCAAAGGTTGAGCTGTATGACATTCCTATCTAACCTATTCTAACTTCAAATATTTACATTTTTAGCTTACAAACTCTCTTTTCCAATACATCCAGTCAATCAAATGATTCCATGACTAGTCTATGCTCATCTCTTTGAGCATGTAGGATAAACAGGGGCATTCCCAAGCTCTTTGTTTCTTGACAGAAGCTCTGAAGAATTTTGTTTCACTTGGTAATATATTGTTGTCTTCAACCTTTGTCCCTTCTTCAGAAGTCTTTAGGAAATCATCATATGGATCTTGAAATAATGCCTGGTTAAGAGTATTTGGAAGATGTGTTTCAACCAAGATCATCTCTTCTTTCTCCACTGGATCAAGGCAAAGATTCTTTTGGGGAAGACAAACTTCCTCATCTTCATTATTATCTGAACTAGAGGACTCATCATATATTGCAGGGTTGTCCTCTTGTAGTCTGAGTAGGCTCTGGTTTAGTGGAATGTACTCTGTGAGGAGGTTATTATATTCTTGAGCAGGGTTATGTTTAAAGGTTTCCTCTTTTTCAAGAGAAATCTCCTTTTACTCAAAAATTTCCTTATTGTTTTGCTCTTCACCCTTTGAGTTGCAAGATTGTTGATTCCCAATCACATGGAAACTATTACTGATGATCTGAAATGAAGCAGAGAAAAGATCCAATGAATCTTCACTCACTTCTAGGCGTTGAAAACTCTCATCATCAGTATTGTAAATAGTCTGCACTGGCTCATTACTTCTTTGAAGGAACTGATCTTCCTCCCATAAATATGCTAATGATGGTCCTGCAAGATTAACTTCTGTTTGGGAAGCATCATCACTAGATAGATCTAAGTTAGGAAAATCATCAATATAAGTAATACTACCAATAAAACATACTGGGTTATTAGCAAGCTCTTCTTTATTCTGATTTAAAAAAGAAATATCTAAATATGTACAACAAAGTTCTTTATGTGAATGGGAAAGAGTGTTTGTTTTGCAAAAAGTTTCAGAGACTGACTGTTTATTAATATTCTGATCTATTTCTTCTTCTGTCAAAGGAGAAGATGTTTCTATTTTCCTTTGAACAGGAGTACAACAGTTCTCTGTCTCTTGTGAAGACTGATTTTGAGGCTAGATGTCATTTTGAGACTCAGCTATAAGGGATGAAGAATCAATATTTGAGTTTTCAGGGATATCTCAAGGAATGTCCAATATTTCTTGGTTGTTTTCTTCCTCAAGTGATTCATATATATTCTTATAATTTTTCAATAAGATATTAAACTCATGAATGGCTGTTAAAAGATCTTCAGCATGCATCTCTTCCAAATCTTCATCATTATCTATAATGTGTTGGGTGATGTTTTGTGATGGATCATAATATATTGCACCCCATGATAATGATGTAGTGTTTTCTTTATAGTTCTCATAGAACACATATTCAAGGTCCTTTAAAGAAAACAAACTACTAGATCTTAAGCATTCATACCAATCCCTAGCTTTTCCTTTTAATGTTAACATGAAAATTTTCAATAGGCAGTCTTCATGCCATTCAACTTTCAACCTCCATACATGCATATGAAATTTGATGAGATGTTATAAAGGGTAATCAAACTTTTCACCTTGAAAAATAGGAAGGTTGTCATCCCAATTCACCTGGGGCATCTTATGTGGAAACCCAGGGATATGATCTCTACTCATTGGGGCATATCTTCGTTGTTTTCTTGGAATCATGTTTGTAAATCAAGAAAGAGGTCACTGTGTCTATTCTACCAGTGGATTCATTTGGTCTTTTGGAAGTTTCAGAGTGTGGAGTCGCCAGGTGGAAGATTTTTAACTCCTAAGGAGGTAAAATGTTTTAATGGTCCACCACCATGTTTATTGAATACCAATCTGAAATATTTTTGGGTTTTTTCTGAGTTTTTGTGGTTGTATGGAAAAATAAAGAGTCTATAAAAGTTGGCTAAGCAAATACGAACTAAAAAATTTCCCCAGCGGAGTCGCCAAAATTTTTAGGAATCTGTAGTTAGCAAGATTGGCAAAGTCCAATCACAGAAACAACATTATTTCAACCACTTTGGGATTCTAAGATCCAGCCCTCCTGAATCCGGAGAGGGATCTCTCCAATAAGTGAAAAGATTGGATTTGTCTTTGAAAGTTTATGGTAATGATGTTGGGCTAGTTATGAAGGCCAAGGGTTTTGTTTGTTTTTGGATGGTTGAGCATGATCATTGTTTGAGGGAAAGTCCTAAATGGAAAGAGTTTCAAAGGTGAGAAGTTGCAAGAAATCAGAGTAAGATTTTTCCAAAAAGATAGATAATTACAGGTTTTAGTTCATTGGGCTATGGAGTCATAATAGGGTTTAATTGAAACAACAAGAGGAAAGAGTGGTCCATGGGGCAAGTCATATATGTCTAAGGATCTCTCTAAAGTTTGATTTATGGAATGAAATGGTACAACAAGAAAGGGGAAATTTAAACAAATGAAGAACAAAGAGCAGCCTAAGATCAGGTAAGTACTTCTAAACTAGCCTTCTTTTGATGCACTTTCAATAGAAAACATTTAAAAACAAAGGGAAACTTGAAGGAAACTGTTGGAGAAGAATCTAGAGGGCTGGGCTCACCATAAATCCTCTCCTAGCTTTGCTTTACTTGGTAACTTTCAAGACAAACACAAAGATAAAAAAGAATAGTCTAAGATCTAGTAAGTACTTTTAACCTAGCCAACTTTTAACACATCCCAAGGGAAACTTTCAGACAGTCTTTTGGGATAAAACTAGGCCCAGGGCACACCATATCTTCCCTATTTCATCTCTACTTAACATGAAGTGAAAATAACTTTCAAGAATAACAATTAGCTAAGACAGGAGGACGAGGGCATGCCAACATTCCTACTGCTTAAACTGAATTAAATCATTCCTAAATAACACAGATTTGGAAGAAAACATTTAGATAAAGATTTTCAGTCAGAGAAGGGTAATGGTATACAGTAGGTCCTAACTCTATGCATGTTGTTCTTTATAAGAGAAGATGGAAACGGTGAAAACAGAAATAAAATAACAATTTACAATAAGAAATAACATCACCGTCGACATAGACCAAGATCCCATAAGTCAGCTTGTATTGATGCTCCAAACGAGTTACAGCTTTAAGTCTAATGCTTTAGTTTAGCAATCATCTAAACTTCCCAGACTAACTTATCTATCACAAGCAAAGCTCCAAGAACCAATGACCACTACTTACAAGCAGAAGTCTCAGACTCAAGAATATTTCAAAGTTCCGCAACCAACAATTTCTCATCTTCTACAACAGTATTTATAGAAGGATGAGGAGGTGGGAGAGGATAAAATATATCCCAAGATAATTAATACAGATTAATGACTTATCGTCCTTTGAGGGGCTCGATGGAGAAGTTTACAGGTGTTCTATCTATATTAATGTTTTATTTTTAAGATTTAAGCTCGGTGGGAGATTTTGTTGACTTTTAGGCTCTGTTTCAGGATATAATAACTCTGCTGATATTTTCGCATTAAGTTCCCTTAGCAGAATTAAATATTTGGCTGCGCTAAGGCAAATATCTTCATTTGATCAATAAATTCAGCCTTTGTTTGAATGCTTTGAGGTACAGGTGGTTTTGTGGTAGCTGAGAGGAATCAATTTGTCTCTGTTGAGGCGGTGGAGGCCTTTCTGTCCGTTAAACACTTATGATTTTCTTTTAACTGTTTTTTAATTTGGAGGATTAGGCTTTTGATAATCAATCTTAGCCGTAATCCCCAAATTGTATTCAATCTCCTGTTCTGCTGTGGCAAGTCTTCAACCCTGATACTCTTTTGTTTGTTTAAATAACGTTGTGTCTTGTTGATGTGCAGGCCGCGCAGGGCTCATATGGCATCAATGCCTCATGAAACATTGACGAAACGTGGAATTTGAGCCCTGTGAATGGTTCCCTTTGATAAATCAAAGGTGTGGGAATCATCATTCCTAGCCTTCAGCTTTCTCTTTAATATGACGGAACAAACCATTCAAACCTGCAAAATACGAAAAGAATTAAGAAATCATGTGTTTGTAGGTTTAACTGCTATAGAGGGTGTGGGGAGAGAGCCTAGTAATTGGATGGCATCATCCAATGGTGTAGATTTGTTTGTGGAGGTTGAAAGGAGAGTAGAGGGAGAGAATATGTCAGATCCATCGATCGCGCAGAGATCAACAATCGGGAGCGATCTGGGACGTATAATAGAGAAATGGTGAAAATACAAGGGAATAAGGTAAAAAACCTTAGTTCGGAGAAAAAAATGGTTTAAATTGAAGTTGGTTGTTCGAGATGATCATGGGCCGTCAGATGAGGTCGGTCCACAAGATCAAGGGTGGAGAATAAATCGGGAATCGGCGATCGGAGGGAAGCAAAGTAAAGTAATTAGATGCACTCGAGGGAAAACTCCGATGCGATCATATGTGGACCGTCGATCTGTAGATCAGATCGACGGCGGGAAATGAATCAGGAGGAGTCAATCGGAGGTGGAGAAATATTTTAACGCGCCCGATGAAAAATTTGCGATGTGATAATGCGCAGGGATGGCCGATGCGATTTTGTGATCGGGGAAGGCCGATGCGATTGCATGATCAGGCCATCGCAATCAGAGTTTTTTGTTTAACGCAAACAACAACGCTTTGTGATTTGCTCCGATGCGATAAGCGCTTGTGACCTTTAGCACTTAGTTCCAGTGCTAGGGCACATGGAGGGAAGTGGTTTAAGACTTAGCCCAAGGGGCTTAAGCATTAATACCAAAATATGTATTTTTTATGATTTTTTCAATGTTTTTCAATGGATTTGGGGGTTTCAATAAGGCAAAGAAAGGGGCTTAAACCTTATCAAATGGGTTTTGATGGAAGGGATGAGGGGGAAAATATGAAAATGAAGGATTTTTATGGAAAACAAAGGGAAAAAATGAGGTTAGTTTTTGAGTGGAGGAGGGTTAAAATGAGGGAAAAATGGGGAATTTTGCAGCAATGTTTTCTCATGAAATCAACAGAATTTCAGAGTGTGAAATGGAAACAACAGTGAAGATTTGGACAGAGGCATGAGGCCCTCATAAGGCTTCAAGAGAGAACAATTTTTCAATAAAACTTGTTTCTTGAAGGCTTCAAAAATGTTTTAGCCAGCATTTGATATAACAAATTTTATAGCTGGCTAACAGCTAGCATAACAATTAATTTTCTTAGCTTATGTGGCCAATCCAAATCCATTTTCGCTGACTGTTTGGGTTGATCGTTCTTCGAATTTTGGTACTTCTTCTGATCCATTTTTCACGCGTATTGTCGACTGATGAGAGCATTATGGAATCCATGATGCCGGAAGAAGAACCATGGGAATCATCACATCAATGATCCCATCTTCTAGATTACAGTGAAGATAATCCATACGAACTATATCACCCTACTGTCGTTGATTTCTTGAAAATTTCTATTCCTATCCACATCGTTGATTCCAAGCGAAACCCATAGAATATCGAAGAAACTATTTCTATCAATATTTCAACCTAACTTTGTATTGCAAAAAACATTTATGATGGTGCGTCTTGTTATCCATCTGAAATTGACATTTACCGCACTCTTTTTCATGAATTCTGAGATGTATTTTCTTGTTCATATGAGGAGATGTCAGGTATCGACTCCAACATTGTTGAACATGTGATTAAAATGTATCCTGATGTTCAGCTGGTGCAATAGTGCCTTCGTACTATTCACCCAAATAAAGTTGTTGCCATTAAAACAGAGGTTGAATTTTTTGTGTGTATTGGATTAATTTACCCTATTCCGCTTACCGATTGGGTATCTAACATTGCTCCTGTCATGAAGAAATAGGGGAAAACTAGAGTGTGTGTTGACTATCGGGATGCTAATCATGCTTGTCCAAAAGACAACTATCCAACTCCATTTATCGACCAGATTATTGGTGAATGTGCCAGATGTGAAATATTTTCTTTCATGGATGGATTCTTCGGTTACAACCAAATTAATATTCTCCCGTAGGACCAATATAAAACTAATTTTATCTGTCCTTGGGGCACATTCGCTTATTGAAGGCTCCCTTTTGGTTTAAAGAACGTTGGGGCCACATTCCAGAGGGAAATGAATTATTCTTTTCATGACATCAAGCACATAGTTCAATTTTACCTGGATGACTTACTCGCATATTCACGGAAACGGGTTGACCACCCGCTACATCTGAGAGAAATATTTTTATTATTCCATCACTATAAAATATGCCTTAATCCGCACAAATGTGTGTTCGGTGTTGGTTCTAGTTGTTTTCTTGGATTCTTCGTGTTGAAAGACGGAATTAGACTTGATCCATTGAAGGTCCAAGCTATTCTTGATTTTCTTTCTCCTTCGAATCTTCTTTAGTTACAGAGACTCCAAGGGAAGGCTAAATTTATAAGGAGGTTCATTCCTAACTACGTTGAAATGGCTAAAGGATTTACTCGACTCTTGAAAAATGGGGTACCCTTCCATTGGGATGAGGTTCCACAAGCTTCCTTTGGTGTTCTTAAAGATTCCCTGATCCAAGCATCATTAATCTATCCCCCAAATTATCAAAGCGACTATTTCCTGTATCTCACTGCTACAGATACAACCATCGCTATGGTTTTAGTCTAAGAAAAATATGGGATTGAAAATCCGATATATTATTTGAGTCGTAATATCAATGATATGGAAGTTAAGTACTTGTACATTTAGAAGCTCACTTTGGCAACCGTTCAAGTTGTACAAATATTTCACCATTATATCCTGCTCCGAAAGACCATTGTCATTTTGGATTGCAAACCTATGACATACATTCTATCACATAAATTTCAGGGGGGAAATTATTCAAAATGGATCGTGATTTTGCAGGAGTTTGATTTGGAATTCATCAAATCCAAGTCAAAGAAGTCTTTGGTGTTACCTGAGCTTACTTGTAACCTTCCTTCGAGTAGTACCGATCCTACTATGGAACTATCAATTTTGGATGAGTCTTTGTTTATGATAAAGTCATCTGACCTATGGTAAGGATATTTTATCATCTATCTCCAGAACCAAACTTTTCGTCCTAATACCTCTCAATCACAACAACAAAGTATTCGATACCAAGCCAAAAATTATCTGATCATTGGCGATACACTTTATTTTCATGGTGTCAATACGATTTTACGTAGGTGCCTCATGCATGAGGAAGAAAAAAAAACTCTAAATGATTGCCATTATGGTGCATGCGGTGGACATTTTTCTACCTATGCTACCGCGCAGAATATTCTCCGCACTGGTTACTTCTGGCCTACCATATTTCGCAACTGTATTATCGTGGTTAGTAGTTGTCATGCTTGCCAGATATTTGATCGTAAAAACTACCTACCACCAACACCAATGCATCTTGTTGTCGTTGTTGGACCATTTACAAAATGGGGCATTGACTTCATGACATGTAACCCCCACTCGGCCGGGGGGCATGGGTATATTATTGTCATCGTTGACTATTTTACCAAGTGGGCTGAGGCGATGCCTACATTCAACAACACAAGACATACAACTGCATTGTTATTTTTTAACCATGTGGTTTCACGGTTTGGTGTACCACAAGATATAATCATAGATCATGGAAAACATTTTCGCAATCACATGATGGATGATTTGACTACAAAGTTAGGGTTGTCACATGATATTTCTAACCCCTATTATCTGCAAGCTAATGGACAAGTTGAAGCTATCAACAAGATTCTTAAGCGTATGCTTCAACCCATTATTGGTGTTCATAAAAAAAAATGGAATTTTATCCAGTACTCGTCTTTGTGGGCATATCGAACCTCGGTGATAAATGCAACCGGATTCACTCCCTTTCAGCTGGTTTATGGTCTGGAAGCTATCTTACTGATACAATGTGAAATACCATCGTTGAAACTCGTGATTGACCTGCTACCTGACACTTTTGAAGAAGAGGTACGTCTTTTAGATCTCATCCATATAGATGAAACACGTCGTGAAGATGCATTGGCCAATGAAGCACATAAGAGACAAATCAAGGTGCAATATGACCACAATGTAAAGCCTCGCACCTTCTTGGAAGGAGACCTGGTATTGCTTTATGATCAGTAAACTGATAAGACATGAACAGGGAAATTTGAACCATTATGGTACGACCCCTAGATTGTCAAGCACATTCTGGCTAAGGGTGCCTACGAGTTGGTAGATTATGATGGAATTCCATTGTCGCAACCTTGAAATGGGTTGTATATTAAACATTACTATGCCTGATTTTGCATAGTAAACATTGTATTATATGCTTTGATTGCGTGTGTGTATCAGTGTTCCTTTTATATTTTTTCATGTAGTTAGTAAATCATTTTGCATTGTTTTCATATGTCAGAATCTTCAAAACCATTTGTTGGATATGCTGATGGTGCTAGTCGTGGTACTCAGAATTTATCCTCTGCAGCGTGGGCCATATTTTCTCCAAGTGGTGAGTTAGTGAGCTTCCAAGGGATTTGTATCGGTCGATCGACCAATAATATCAATGAGTATAGTGGGTTGATTAAACTACTCTCTGATGCATTTGCACTTGGCATTCTCTGCATCATCATCAGGCTGGACTCACAACTTGTCGTAATATAGCTTACTGGTGTCTATACTGTCTAAAATCCAGCAATCCATCACATGTTACTTAGATTTCATCTTTTGGAAAGACATTTTGATTACATTCAATATCAACATATTTCCAAAAGCTTTAACACTCTGGTTGATTCATTGGAGAATTATGTGTTAAAGAGAAATTTGCAACATATGTAAATATATATTTTCAATTCACATCATACAATTGAATAGGATTGCACATAATCATAGAAAAACATTGAAAGTAAAATAGATTTATATTTAGTTTTTTACAAAATTGTGTCCAAGACACATTGGTCATCTGACCTCAAAATGTATCTAGACATATCATAATCTAAGTAAACCTAGTGATGCTGATGATAGTAGGTCATTTCTTGTGCTATCATGAGAAATAGCCTCATCCAATAGCTAGGCAAACCAATGGTATGGCGTTGCATCCGCATAGGTAACTCCTCGATCCGGGAATTTGGTATCCCAAGAGTAAATCCCTCCACATGCTGCTGCAACTCAGCAAGAGTCTCGGCTAAATCCAAATTTTGTAGGACTACTCTTCCAATAGTCCTCTCTGTTGGTTCTCCCGCCTGCTATGCACGAACCACTAGTCGAAAAGTACCTACATCGGCATACATAAAAAATATTTCGTTTAGTCTTGGAAACATAAAAAAAACACAAAAAAATGTAAAAAACCCCAAAAAATCAAAAACATTGTCAAAATTTTACCTATAACACCCCATTGAGTGCCGAATGGTAAAATTAAATATGGATCTGTGCAGAAATCCATCCCTACATATGGATGCTCCTCGATGAAGATATTCTGTCTTCGGAGCCAACTGATGCAGTGGAAAATGAGATCGATGATTGACCAACATGTCTAGCCATCAGCTCGACCCACCGCTGCATCCATGGATCTCTAGGACCAACTAATCTGAGAGTTACATGTTGTGGCTACATCATTGGAAATTGGAATGTAATTGACATTCTGATCCGAACAAAGTATAAAATCATACCATAGTCTTAGTTAGTATCCATTACATGCAAAAAATTGGGGAAATTTTGGGCAGAAACAAGATTCAAATTTCTGAATGTCGCCCGACGAACCCCTGAGTGAGAGACATAGTGTTATAGAGGAACTGTGCCTCTTTCCAGTTTCTCTGCAATGCACTTTTTAACATTCAAGGGTGCACTGACCCTAGGGCATTGTATATTTACCCTAGGGGCCAAAAAAACCTAAAATATGTGCATGAAACTAAAAAATAATGCAATTAATAGAAAGAGGAGGGTAAGATCTTCTACCTAGTCTGGACGACATAAGAAATGATCCCCAAAATCTGTTGCAATTAGCTGCTGAAGTTTGAGGGGAAAATAGGCTCAGAACACCAAAATTCAAATGGAAAAGTGAAATGGTAAAAATGACTTAGTAATTTCTTAATTTAATAGTCTTTTTTGATTAATTTATGCATATTTAATGAAATGACTATGGTTTTTACCCATTTTTACTATTTTAAATAGGTATTGTTAATCGATTTGATGTTTCTTTGAGCAGGTTTGTAGCTAATTATAGTGAGTTAGTCATGTATGATCGTGAAATGCGATATTGATCACAAAGCATACTTTTATCCTCTTTTTTCAAGCTTTGTTAAACATGAAAAAGGAATTCAAAGCATACATTTATCCTCTTTTTTCGAGCTTTGTTAAACATGAAAAATGAATTAAAAGTTCACTTTTATCTCTTTTTTGAGCTCTGTTAAATGCAAAAAAGGAACCCCCTGGAGTTCTCTTTGAACGCTTTTCAGACTCTCAAAAAATGAAAATATTGCTGAGCACTTGTCCTTTCGAGCTCGCTAAAGGAATTGAAACAACATCTACTCAGTATAATTTTAACCCTTTTCCGGACTGAGATAGATTATGATTACAAAAAATGAAAACCCTAGTCAAACATGGCTAGGAGGTTCTCTTAGGTATTATTTTACTCTTTTTCGGATCTGAGGGACTATTATATAAAAAATAACTTGTGGAGTTTTGTTTTAGTCCCTTTTTCAAACTCTCTAAACATGAAAAAGGACCGAGTTCTCATTGTCGTTATTCTCGTTAAAGCATCAAATAGTGACAGAGTTGTCCATCATGAGAAGATCGAGATTCACCTTCGCTAGACTCGTTAATGCATCAAATAGTGATGGATTCACCCAAAGGGTGGATTTATACATCAAACAAATGTTATCCTCCTCAAGCTTGTTAAAAAATAAAGAGGTACTAGTCACCAATGACTCAGGAAAATTGGAAAGGGATAAAACACTTTATGGTAGCAAGTCACTCTTGAACATGACACTTATTCACTTCATCTCCATGATTTTTGGGTTGGCTAAGCTGCTTGACGGTCTATCATACCATCCATCACTTCATTTTTGGGTCAAATGCTTCCAATTCATTCAGTGTTGCCATTATGTTCAAGATAAGTCACTCAATTATTCCTCATCTTCTGCAATTCTCATAAAAATTCATTTCATGACTTCCATTCCTGACATTGCTTCATGAGTCATATTCTGTCTCCAAAATCATTAATCATGTTTCGTGTCGTTGATGAGGGAAGCACCAATGCCCTCTTGCGACGAGTCGCTTCCTGTCGACATCAACTCATCATCTAGGAAGTTGAGTTAGAGACAACCTTTCAGTACCTTGGAGCTTGCTTACATCAACGATAGGTTTCTCACTTCTGGCGACAGGCTGACATCACAGACCTTCTACTGAAAGACTTTGTATGGTGTTCGACATCAAATCATCTATTCACACCATGCAGAATGTACTACAGTACCTTGAGAGCCATTATCATCAATGATGGTTTCTCTTGCGTCTCTTAACGATTCACATCATTGGTTGGTAATTAGATAGTGTCTTCCCATGTTCAACATTAGATCATATATTCGCATGGTTAGACTTGTAATTTAAACGATTGAGTGAACAAGATGGAAGACTCTGGATCTAGTTTCATCCATTCAGGCAAAGATTTCAGGAGAAGTACCAAATCATCCGTACAATGGTCATTACTTAGATGGTCATCCTATCATGGGTCTATATCTATAGAAAGTCTATATATGAGACAAATTTACGATGTTATGATAGTTTATGTGTTGATTATGAGATATTCCTCCCTCAACAATTCATGTACAGAATGAACATATATCATGATGTACTGTATTGTAATTGATGTAGGTTGTTGTCTACATTAGTTCCTCCTCATCATGTCTTAAAGAAAATCACTCAACATTTCCATTTTTGACTTCATGCTTTAGGGGGCATCTCTTACAGGTCGATTTGGGCATCATCCCAAAACACAGATCAATATTCATTAGGGTCTATCATACTATAAATTGGTTGCTACATGCCCTAAACAAGTCTTCACATTAATGGTCTTCATTCATGAAATTTTCACTGCTTAGATGCCAGTTGAAGTGCCCCATTGAGCCATCAAAGCACCCCTAGACAACTATAACTGCTTTGCAGAGCATCTAATCCCATGTAAGGCTGCATTGCAGAGGATCTAGGCCCACTTTGGAGTGAATTTCTCGACTGGGAGCGAATTTTTCAATGGATTTTGGGAATCTCCCCGAATTCTAGTCACTTCTACAAGTTTCTCCAGCTTTCACCTCATCTGATAGCCTCAAATTTGGTACCCATGAAGTTATTAAACCTCTTATCCTCCTATTCCCATGAAAAAGGAAACCTGTTCCTCCATTTTTAGGAAATCCATTCAATGATTCATTTATGTCAAACTACCTTCATCTACTTATAAATAGAGCACTAGAAATAGTGCACAAGAGGGCAAGAATTTGTTTTAAGTAGAGTTATGCTCGTGAGATATCAAATCTATAAGGTATTCTGCATGTACTGTGATGCTTCTAGATTTTTGATGTTGGATGTGATGAGGATGGGACTCAAGCTAGATGAGTGACAATGAATCGATCAGCTGGTTGTACTCTTCCTTCTACTTCATAATAAATAAATTTGTTCCTTTCCTAAATCATGTGTCAATGATGTTATATTTGTATTAATGAGTTTAATTGATTCAATTTGTTTAATTTGAATAGATCGTGTTTCCTTTATGTTGTTTTCTGTCTTTTGTTTTCCATGACAAGTATCAATCAAGCGAGTTAAGTTGGATTGAGAGAGACTAAAGCGACAAAGGAAGGCGGGGTGATCAGGAGATCAAAGTCTCTTGAAGAAAAATGCTCAAAAATGAAGTTGCTCAGAATTGCTCTGAACCAGAGCGACAGGATAGGACTCGGCGATACGATCCCAACGCCGCGAACGGCAAAAAATTTCTTTCCAAATTGAAAGTTATTGGGCAAATTCAAAATGCAATAACTTTTGCATATGGTAACGGATTTCAGTGCCGTTCATGGCATTGGGATTGTATCGCTGAGGCCTATCCTTTCGCTCTAGTTTGGAGCAATTCTGAGAAACTTCATTTTTGAGCATTTTTCTTCAAGAGACTTTGATCTCCTGATCACACCTCCCAAATGGGAAGCTTTTGGACCCTCAAAAGCTTTCAATTACTGAAACTCATGATGTGGAGATTGATTCTCCACTCTTCCACCCTTGAACAACTAAAATCTACCCGATTTCATCAACTGAAGATTTTGAGAAAATGTTAACTTGTCTCTGGAATCAACTGATCGACCATTGCTTATATTGACGGAGTCATGATGCAAATGATTAAAATTTGCAGAACATCAATTGTAATCTGTAGAAAATAAACTTTTTCTACATTGATCAAACTTCCAGAAATACTTAAAATAACCTTCACCTTGCAAACTGTTCCCATGGTGAATTGTACCATTCTGAAACCAACTTTTTCCCATGCTGAATGGTGTGTCCTTCTTGCGTGCACTGCTTTTCTTTGACACTTCATTCACTGCATTGGCTAACCCAAAAGGTAATTTGCGCAACATAACATCATCTTTTCTCAAAGAAAAACTGTTATCCAACTGAGACAAATCATTAGCAACATCATAAAATGGCAAATGCTCAAAATCTGGTCGTTTCAACATTAACAAAGTTATACTTTGACTTGCATTAACCAGTCTCTTCAATTGACCTGCATGGAGTAAAGAAGATTCCAGCTTCTTCTTGTGAGCTCTCACAATGTACTCTTTACCATATTTGAACAAGTGATACTTGTTTTCATGGCGATGAAAGATGGCCTTCCTATCAAATAAATAAGGACTTCCCAAAACAATACCTGAGATATCAAGCAGCACCACATCAAGTTCCACTGTGTCAATAAAATGTGCAGTTATTGAAAAGCGCAATATGCACTTCCTTGAGACTTGCAAATTGGCATCCTTACATATCCATCCAAGTGGATAAGGCTTCGGATGTGGAATGGTCTCAAGTTTAAGCTGCTTGACCAAGTCTTCAGATATAAGATTCGCTTGTGACCCACTGTCAAATAGTGTGTCAATTTTGGTATGTTTTGAAATTACCCTCACATGGAAAAGCTCTATTCTCCTCTTTTCATCATGAGTATCTTTGTGACAATTCAAAGAGCTAGAACTGGGAATTGTGTCTTGCACCACTTCTTTTCCCTTAATGTTCTTTAAAACCATGCCTATGCTTTTTGTCTCATCTCCTGAGTCTGACCCTAAGTCTTGCTCAACTGTTGCTACAATTTTCTCCTTTTATTTGGTCTTGTTTTTGTTCTTGAATTTTTCTGGTTTCAGTTCAGGATGAAGCTTCCAGCAATGATCTTCATCATGACTTGTCTTAGAACAGTTCTTGCAAAAGAACTTTCCTTTGTCCTTTCTTGAATTTGCAACTCTCTTATTTCCTTTGTTTTTGAAATTACTATCCTCATCAAAAATATTCTTTCCTCTAGCTTCTAAATGTGTAGCCTGCACACAGACTTCATCTAAGCTGGTAGGATTGAACAATAGAATAGTATGTTGCAGATAATTGTGCAAACCTCCTGTGTATTTCAACAAGGTGTCTTGACTTTGTAAGTCTACTCCAAGTAGAAGTGCTCTCCTTCTAAACTCTTGGGTATAATCTTGCACATTTTGACCTTTAAGTTTCCTAAAATTTTTCCAATTCATGATTGCTTTCTGAATATGAGAAAGAGGATAAAATTGTTTCTTAATAGCTGTAATAAACTCATTCCATGTTAGAGTTATCTTACCATGATTTTTAATCTCCTCTCTAGTCTTGGATTCCCACCAAACCAAAGCTGCTCCATCCATTCTCAAAGAGGCTAATTGAATTTTAGTGTCATCATCATGCAGATTCTGAATTCTTAGATAGACTTCCAGCTGTCTAATCCAGTTATCCAATTTCTCTGCATTCACATCACCATTAAACATCGGCAACTCAAACTTTACATCAAGCTTTAACAAAGGATTTTTAAGAGATGTTTTTGTTTTTTGTGACTGATTTTCAGAAGTTGAAGAGGATGATGTGGAGGAAGAGGATGACGATGGAGATGGTGGATCACCATTTCCTCCATTCCCTTTCTTAGACTCATCTTTGTCTTTCTTTCCTCCTGAAGAATCTCCTTCTTCTCTTTGGTTTCTAGACCCTTCTCCAACAATCCTATCATTTCTCTCCTGGTATAGGATCCTAACCATCTCAGTCAAATCCAAGAAAGCTTTTCTAAAGACTCTTTCTTCTTCCTTGGGATCCATTTCCTCATGTAATTCTCCTTCTCTGGAAGACATGTTTGTGGCTGATTCTAAGGCTATTGAGGATGAAATGGAAGGTGGATGTAATGGCACTCTAGCCCTCCTTGGTTGAGGATTAACTTGTTCTCTAACCAATTGACCTTCCCCTCTTTGCAATTTCAGCCTAGTAAGCATCAAATTTTTGCAGAATAACACAATATTCTTGCACAAATTTCACAAACTCTTAAGCAAAACCTTGTGCTCTGATACCAACCTGATCTGAAATTGTGAGAACAAAGTATTTCTCATACAGAGATTAACTGTAGGGGCATTCACTGGATCTTTCACCTTTCAAAGAAAGGATGAATCCGGAGGCTATCTGGCCCTTCTACAAACTCTGCCTAAAGAAATAAAAAGTAATCACAAAGATCCGATCAATGAAAGTATTTGTTTTAACTGTAAAGTATTCATTGATCCAACTTTAATGTGTGAATAGGCAATTATACATATTCTGCAAATGAAGTGTAGTGTTTTGAAGAGGAACTAATAAGTTTTGTTCACTGTTTAAACCTTCTTGGGAAAAGATAGCTTATAAAAATTTACTGTTTAAAGGAGAAGAATCTGAAAATATGCAGCAAAATTATACAGTATGACAGCAAATAATTTTTTAAGCGGTTCACCCCTCTCTTGGGCTACCTCCGCTGGGTCCAAAAGCCTCTAATTAGGCTTTTTCCTCTTTGATTAAATGCTCAAAATGTGAAAAAAACTATATAGAAGCCTCAAAAGGAAAAATACACTGCAAAAATAGATTCAGAAGGCTCAAATTAGTATAAAATGACTAAACAACACCTCCATTGGATGAAGGTAGTCCAAAACAACTCCTTTTCCCTTAGGCCCTGGTGGCTCCACGACCAAAAACGCTGGTAAATTCTCTGTTATAGTGCCCTGATGGCTCTGAAAACACTTCCAAAAGCTTTAGAATGTCAAAGAGACCCAAAATAAAATAAAAAATTGTATCAAAAGGCTTCTCCTAGCCAAAGTTATGGCTAACTGAAGTTTTCCCTTCAAAAGCTCCGCTAACTGTGGAGAACTGGAGTTAACTCCAGTTAAAAACGGCAACTTCCCCATCTTTAGCGGGCGCGCTCCAAATCTATCGGGCGGTTAACTGAAACATTAAATGTCACATTTATGTGGTCACATGCGCGCCGGAACCGTTGGGCCAAACGGTTTTCAAACTGCAATATTAATTAACAACTCCACGTTCACATTTAAAGCTCTGCCGAGACCGCCGGTTAACAACAGTTCAATGGTAAACTCTGCTCCATTTGTATTAACCGGTTACAAACAAAAGTTTTTTTAAAAACTCCGCTCCAACACGTGCTTTAAACCCACGTGCTGTTACATCCACAACATACGTTGCCACGTTAACCCTTGACTTGCCATGAACGTTATCCATACCATATATACACCTTTAAACTTAGACATGTGGGTTTAAAGCACGCGTTGGAGTGGAGTTTTTAAAAAACCTTTTGTTTGTAACCGGTTAATACAAATGGAGTAGAGTTTACCGTTGAACTGTTGTTAACCGGCGGTCTCGGCGGAGCTTTAAATGTGAACGTGGAGTTGTTAATTAATATTGCAGTTTGAAAACCGTTTGGCCCAACGGTTCTGGCGTGCATGTGACCACATAAATGTGAAATTTAATGTTTCAGTTAACCACCCGACAGATTTGGAGAGCACCCGCTAAAGATGGGGAAGTTGCCGTTTTTAACTGGAGTTAACTCCAGTTCTCCACAGTTAGCGAAGCTTTTGAAGGGCAAACTTCAGTTAGCCATAACTTTGGCTAGGAGAAGCCTTTTGATACGAAATGTTTTTTGATTTTGGGTCTCTTCGACATTCTGAAGTTGTTGGAAGTGTTTTTAGAGCCATCAGGGCACTCTAACAGAGAATTTACCAGCGTTTTTTGGTCGTGGAGCCACCAGGGCCTAAGGGAAAAAGAGTTGTTTTGGACTACCTTCATCCAATGGAGGTGTTTGTTTAGTCATTTTATACTGATTTGAGCCTTTTGAATCTATTTTTGCAGTGTATTTTTCCTTTTGAGGCTTCTATACAGTTGTTTTCACATTTTGAGCATTTAATCAAAGAGGAAAAAGCCTAATTAGAGGCTTTTGGACCCAGCGGAGGTAGCCCAAGAGAGGGGTGAACCGCTTAAACAATTATTTGTTGTCATACTGTATAATTTTGCTGCATATTTTCAGATTCTGCTCTTTTAAACAGTAAATTTTTATAAGCTATCTTTTCCCAAGCTGGTTTAAATAGTGAACAAAACTTATCAATTCATCTTCAAACCACTACACTTCATTTGCAGAATATGTATACTTGCCTATTCACACATTAAAGTTGGATCAATGAATACTTTGTAGTTAAAACAAATACTTTCATTGATCGGATCTTTGTGATTACTTTTTATTTCTTTAGGCAGAGTCTGTAGAAGGGCCAGATAGCCTCCGGATTCATCCTTTCTTTGAAAGGTGAAAGATCCGGTGAATGCCCCTACAGTCAATCTCTGTATGAGAAATACTTTGTTCTCACAATTTCAGATCATGGGGGAAAGCGAATATATTACAAGAAGGTTTCTCTTCCTTTATCTATTCACTTTAAGGAAAAGGTTAGATGTCTTTCTTTCTGTTGTTCTAAGTGAACCACCCTCTTAGGGAAAGCATACTTATTTGTAGGTTTTTATTTTCACAAAACACTAAGGCCTACCATGGCTGATTATATGGACAATATCTATTAAGATGATCCTTACCACATGTCAAACACTATAACAGTCATGTATCATCATCTCTATTTTGATTCTCTCCAGGCTCTGACCCATGTCCATGTCTAACTACATTGAACTTATTGTAAGGTGAAACATTTTCTTTCTCTTCTGCATTCTAAGGTCTTGTTCTTTTCAACTGCCATTTACCTTTAGCTTTTTATTTCCCTTCCCACCTCGCTGAGATTCTGTCTTTATATTTGACTGCTCATAACAATGCTTCAATTTCCAAATGACCTCCTTAAGTGACCGAGGCTCATCATGCTCAATTTGATCTCTAAATGCTAATGGAAATCCACTGACATACCTCTAAAATTTATCCTTTTCATCCTTAAGATATGGTGCATACCTTAATAATTCCAGAAAATTGGTAGTATACTCCTTATCTATCATCGATCCCATCTTTAGCTCATAGAATTCCTTAGCTTTACTATCATAGGACCTTTATCACAAGTATTTCTTCCTGGCGTGTATCTTGAATTCATTCCAAATCAAGTCTTATGTCTTGATATCTCTAACCCACTTCACATATTCCCACTGGATGTTTGCTTTCCCTTTGAGGTTGAAGATAGTTATTCACGCCTTCATGTTCTATGTGTACTCATGAAACTCAAATAATTTCTTCATCCCAAGTAACCATGCTTTTGCATCCTCTGAATTCTTCAAATCCCCATCAAAGGTAGGTGGATTTTATTTCTTAAACTCTTCTGGAAAATATCCCCTGTCACTCCTCCTATAAGGATGACAACGATGACAATCATAGTGCCTTTCAGAACCAAAAATAGATTAACAAATGTGTCCATCACCTCTCCTATCTGGAGTATCCAAGAGTCTGCTATCTCAGATCTTGTCATATCTATATGTGCACACCATGATATATACTTACAAATTCCCCATTAGTCTTGTCCTCTTTCCCATGGATGATATGAAGTGGTCCCTATATCTACAATTCTGACAATATATGAAGGATTACTTCATTAACTTCCACTTGTTTCTCCCGTGCTCGCATGATCTTGTCATTATATTCCTTGCAAATTTTTATTTCTTCCTTCAAACTTCTCACCGTGTCTGCTAAGTTAGAATAATTCCCACCACCACTTTTCTCATCTAATCCATAGGGAGAGTCCAATGAACTATAGTCTACCATCTTGGTAGTCATCTTTGATCTCTTTCTTGCAAGTATATCACGTTACATTAAACCAAAACATAACATAAATAACATACCTCAATATAGTTTAGGGGAGGATATATCATCTGCAAGATCAACCATATTAGCGCGATACACATATAAACATAATCATAGCAGTATATAAACATTATATCAACCATTGTACAATTATCGATGCATGGCCATACCGACCACATATCATGACCACCACCATGCATACACAAGAAGAACAAAGACCACATGCATAAGGAACACATATGAAACTTCCATGTATGCATGAACAACACACTAGAAATCTAATCCAAGGGGTGAACCATGCTATGCTACCACTTTGTAACCCCCTACTCCCACAATTATCCTAGCTAACTGGTCCATTGGGGTAAACATGTGACGCGAGGTTACTATGATGTTATTCAACTCCCCGTATACGGTTAAGGAAGTCGAACCAACATAATGAAACAAAATTGACCTTCCACACATGCTAAAAAACCTTCAAGAGCCAACCAACCCTTCTAGGTGACCAATCCCTGAGGAAAATTGAAATTTTACTGATATGGACCCTTAGCCACTCCCATGAAAATCCATGCATGTGACTAAGGCCTTCCAGTGAATGTGAAATTTTCAGGTAGTTCTGTGCCAACGACCCCGGATTCTGAGCCACTTTTTCAGGGCCAGGTATTAGGCCAATGCCCATAACTTCATGAAAAATTTAGGAATGAACAATAAAAATGAGATAAAGATACTAAGGAAATCACTGGTGAAAGTACTTGATGTGACCCCTATTAGCCATGACAGGAAATTCATCAAACATGCCAGAAATACAAAATCTACAGGTCATAACAACATATTTGAGCAAAGGGGTCTCATCTTTATCTGAGATTCATAAAGATGCATTGTTTCCTTATCACAATAGATTCATTATCATATATTATGACATATATACATTGTACATTCATTTTATAATCAAAACATGATGAAATCCATACATCAAGTCTTCCATAAAACATACTCATAACCAACATATAACCAACAAAAATAAAAAGGATATAATAGCCATAAAAACCACATATGAACTAGTACATTTAGAAATAAAATTCCAAGGAGAATAAGATATTCGTAATGAATGCAAAAGCCAACTAGTTCTGGGACTTCCACGAACCACCCGACCATAAATTGGGTTGAACCAAACCTTTCTTCCAGCCAATCACCCCTATGCCATATTCCAGGCATGAATGTGGGACTCAAAACCAAACAAATCCATGTTTCCTCAGGCTTTAACACAATCCCCACCGGCTCATTAGGCCCTAAACAATCATGGATGCCACCGAGTTTCTCCACCTACACCCTCAGGATTTTTCCTGCCTCCTAGTATCTAGGCTTTACCGTATATCTCACCATTCACAGGTCGATAATTCTTCTACCTAATCAAGATTCCACGTGTTATCCATGATAACAATTTGGTTGGTCTTAAGTTAATTGGGCTAAGTCACTTTGGGTTGAATAGGGTTTTTTGAATTTTTAATTTTTTAAACATGTACATATGTGAAATTGGTCATTTCATGTAAATTTAGCACTTCTACCAACTTCCGCAACGAATTTAGTGTAAACTAGTCAGAATTCGCTATGAAACTGCTTAATCCTTTGTTTTTCCAGCTTAATGAAAATTTGGTTTTTTTGGGGAAATCAGCACATGTAAGGAGGTAACTGAATCATCATATGAGTTCAAGAAATGTCATTGGGACATCTTTTTAAGGAGTACAACTCAGCAATCCACTTCACATGTCTGACATTGCTGACATCACATCATTTTTTCCACCTCACAAATGGACAAATCATCATCAAATTCAGTGTATAAAGACCTTAAATCTAGTGTATCAGTTTTCCACCTCAACATGTCTGTTTGGCTCAATAAAAATGATACAAGATGAATTGAATAAAAAGGGTCTTAAAATGCTTATGTAAGAGGCTGATGTTAAACATGGTAAGCCATAAATTTTTGGTCATATTTTGTTTGAAGATACCATGGCAAGGAATATACAGGGATGCAAAGGTAAGGAAGGAAAAAAATGAAAAAAATATGTGAAGCTAGGAATTTTCGTAGTGAGCTCTAGGCTTGAGGCTGAGTTTTCGCTACGAACTCGCTGTAGGATTACTTAAGGCAAGAATCCCTCAAAACTATCATAGCAGGGGTAACTAAGGGAAAGTATTTACCTCATTAGCCCCAAGGAATACCCTCCAATAGTCAGAAATGTCAAAGGTTATGCAAAAGTTTGATTTTGGAGTTTTCTACAAAAATGTGCTATGAAATCTCGTGTACATGACTGTTTTAGTAGTAAATTTCAAGTTCAATTTTAGACCAAATGAAAAATAAATTCTGGAAATGTGAAGGAGGTTTGTCTTTATCAAATTCCCATATACAAAAAATTCTCTTAGGTTTTGCAAATATATCAGGGTTTAGAAATTATTCACTTATCCTTTAGGCCTATTTTTCATAATTTTCACTAGCCAAATTTGTGTAAAAATTTAAAATTCGACTTGGAAGAGTTCCAAATTAGCATCCACATGGCATGATGACACATAAATAGTCCAGTACACTCAAAAAATTAGTTGGTTGTATTTTATAAGGGTTATTAAAGGATTTTTTTGAGCTATTTAATGATAGAAGAGTCCTTTTTGTATTCAAACTCTACCTAACAGAAAAGATCCCTAGTAAGTCTCCAAGTGATGTAATCCTATTTGAAATAGATCTCTTAGGTAGGAATTCAAAGCTATATCATGTGGAAAACCATTTTTATGAGACCTCACTCTTTAAATGAGGGATTTTTAGAATTATACGAGGTGTATGGATGTAAATGACCCGACTAAAATGTAATTTTCTTTCACTCAGTTAATACACAGTTGCAGAAGTGTTTGTTCAGACCTGAGATTATTATTGAGATTTAATGTGTTTGTGTCCATTTATCTTTTGAATATTTATTTAGATTTCTTATTCATGATTACTTGGAATTCATAAAATCTTATTATCCATCTTCCTTTATGTCTTATGTTAGCTGTCAAAGTTATTTTAAAATCTCATGTGTCTCCATTTCCATTAATGATACTCATTTGTAATTGAATTTCCATGTTGAATCCATGCCCAATGGTAGCCCTCTCTCATATTCCACATGAAAAAATCATCTAAAAACATATAAGAGTTAGCCATCTTAATTATAAGCCTGTTTCTTGAATATCTTACCTTTTTCTGGAGAGAGTCCTCTCTAGTTGGAAGAGCTAGCTTCCAACCCCAAGTGGTTTGAAATAGTTACATCAAATTAACTGTTGAACAACCCAATTAGTCCTAGTTTGGTGATAACACCACCCTCCTAGATTTACCGTATATCATGCCATACACCAATCAAGGATTCCTAAGCCTGATCGAGGAAATACACCTCTAGGATTTACCATATATCCCCCCATTCACAGGTCGAGGATTCCTAGGCCTACCGAGGCACAAAAAATCTGGATTTACCGCAATCCCACGTTCTCTAGTCCAGGGATCCAAGGCCTTGTGTTATTTCTTTTAGAGACCACCTCACTCAATTTCGAAACCATTCGACAATCTAACTCAACCAAATACAAGAGAACCCACCACACCATGGCTATCCATAAATGGAAAGGCAAGGTTGAAGAACATTGTGACACCTAAAAAATCCCATGCCAATGAAAACAACAAAACCAAACACACAAATGCATGTACCATGCATGCCAAATTTAATAAGTAAATCACACATGAAAATCAATACATGCAAGTAATTCCACTGTAGCTACTTGATTCTGCTCTTCCTTGCTTGATATTTTCTTCCCTTTGCCTTATTGGTGCTTCCTTTTATTTCCTTGATCCAATGCTAGAGTGTCCTAAGAAAACTCTAAGTGCCCAAGAGTGTGTGAGAGAAAGAATATAGAGAGAGCTCTAAAAATGAACTGAAAAAATGTACCAACTGATCCTCAAAAGCCTTTTTATTAAGGAGGCCTCTATTTTCTTCAAGTTTTCCAATATTTTCCTTCATTTTCCTCCTCACATGAAACCTGTGACCTTTGACCTTCCTTTTCTCCCAATTTCCATTATTTTCATAAATAAAATGCCAATTAATGCCTTATTCCTTTCCAAAGCCTTTTCCATTTCCTTTTCCAATTTCCTTAGCCTTAACAAGCTAAATGAACACCCACACTAAGATGTTTTTCCCAACATCAAACTTGGAATATGTTTCCTATGGCCTTGGTTATTATTTTTCCTTTAATAACTTTTTTTACATGGATTTTTGACCAGGGATGTTACAAAAATCATTTGTAGGAACTGACATCTCAAACTAAATTCTCAAAAAGAGAAAAACAGATTGGTAGGAAGAGGTCTCATGAGGCTAAAAAGGAGAAGAATATAATTCCCTGCTAGAATTATAAATGGGAACACCTAAGAAAGGATTGTTCCCATAAGAAGAAAAAGAAGGGGGACAACCCCTGCAAACCACATGGACATGTAACAGTAATGCAAGATTCCAAGAAAGAGAAGGGAGCACTCCCTCAAGTTCCTTAAAAGATGAAAGAGTACATTATAAAAGGCTCCCTTATATAAAATTTTGGGGAATGCAACACTTCAAGATTGTTTTAAGCCTTGTATAGAAGTCTTGAATGAATTTTGGTACGTGAATACACACTATTATCACTAGAAAATCAGACAAGAAAATATGACATTATTTAATGTTAGGTAGAAGGATTTATAGGGCTGAGAGACATTAGAGAATCTGAAGTATCTAAAAATCTCTAAGGTCTGAAAGGAAAAATCAAATTGCGCAGAGAAAGAACTAGTCAAATGCGCCTTTTCACACAGAATTCTTCGATAAGCGTGCCTTTGCACGACTTTTACTCAAAAATTCGTGCGGTCCTGAGAGTGGCAGAAGTCAATTTCCAGGACCACAAGGCACACTCTAGGATATTAATCCCATACTTGAGCCCACCTAAGGACAACTGCCCAAACCTCCTTAGGACCTTAAAGGAGCACACAATGGAATAAATGTGGCACACAATCGAATCACCCTCCTCTCTTGGTTCACCATCAACAAAACCAAGAGAGGGAATGAGGATTTGAATTCTCCTATAAAAGGCCACCAAGATATGAACAATATGAGAGCACATTGTTATGTTGTCCAGAATTGCTCCAAGCAATACCAATAGTGTGTGATCCAAGGCAGAGATAGAGGGGACTCAGTTGTTGGCCATCCAATAACTCCAGTCCACCATAGTAGAGAGAGGGAGACTTTGCACCAAGGCAACTCAGAATTAAAGATATCCTTGCATTAGGACTTGGAGCTCCATAGTTCCAAGGGCCCCTTGGCAAGTGGATTAAAGTTTCATTCATTTGCTACCATCACTCAATAATAGGGGATGTAAGCACCGCCGTTTGTATTATTGAAGTTGTTTGACTCAATTTAGAGCTTTTGTGTTATTTGTTTTAGTTTTAGTTTAGTTTTTGTGTTTGAGTATCCATGCTATTTCTCTATCTAGTATGTTTATGTTTTAGCATGTTCCAATAACTTGCTTGACTCCATCCATTTTCTGCCTGTGACCAATAAATTAAGAGGGAAAAGCCACCCCTCTTAAGAAAGTGTGATTTGGTACATTCATGCACCAAACACACCAACACAAGATTGGTGAGTCTACTAACTTTTATTTCGAAGTTTATGTGGTTGTGCCTTTTTGCAGAGACCTCCGTATTTGCTATGGAGTTGGATTGGAATTGTCCCCTTTCTCTCCTTCACTACCTGGTTCATCCCTAGTGATAGGCTAAAGCTGAAGAGCTCTGAAAATTACTTTGCAGGAAAATTTCACGCCTTTCTGACAGACAGACGTGCCTCATTGTGCGTGTTCAGAGGTGACTTGCGTGTATAAATCATGCCCGTTTCAGCCTTTTGCGCGTGGAAACCAGAAGTAGAATTTTTTCTACTATTTCCATCTTTTTATTATTTGTAAAGGTGATTGGCAGCCAATAATACATCTACCAGCACTAGTTGAGGTGCCCCACAACTCGCTAAAGCTCACTCTTAGCTGCTTTTAGTAGTCTAGGTGTTAGTTTTATTTCAAGTTGATTTTTGCAAAGTTGACACATAGTTTAAGTAGGAGGAAAATTAACTTGCATTCTGAAATAATTCATGTATTGTGAATTTAGGTACCAAAACACCTAGATAATTAGCCAAAGTAAGTGGTCCAAGTCCATGCATGCTTAGCTAGTTATGTTTTCTAGTGTAGAAGTCATTAATTTAGTTCAATTTTTGCACTAGGATTTCGAGACCAGGATTGAATGGTCGATAGAAGAACAAGTAATATCTCTTTCCTTTGCACCCTCCAGTGATCCTAGGCTAGCATATGAACACTCTCTATTCACAACTCACCATCTTCCTATAACTGATCACATAGATTAACTAGGAAAAATTGAAAGCGGCCCATATCCGCGCATGTTTTTCTTTTGAGCAAGGAACAATGAAACATTGTTTAAATAAGGGATTTTGAAAGGATCATCGCATATCCACATGTTCAAAATATGTTCTTTTTCACCTTTTGTTCACACACATCCACACCCTAAGTGAAGTAAATACACCTAAAACTAACTTTAAAAAACTCACTAAATTCTACCTACACGGGCCCTCGCCACCGCATTCCTGACCTATTTTCAGTTACCCATCCACCACGATTCCGGAATGGAGTTACTGACCCACTTTAGGAAAAACCCCGTTGTCCATATCTCAGACCATATCGATGAATGGTGGTGGCGTCGTAGTTTTTGCAAAGCCAAACTCGACAATTGAGTTCTGTTAGACCTGTTCCTGAAAACTCTCACCGCAGAGATTTCAAAGGATGTGGTGCAAAAAAATCCCATATCCAAAGAGGATGTCGTTAGTAAGGCCCAAAAACTTGAGCTGATCTATACGCAGTTAGGGCATATTTAGAATATCCTGTCGAACGCCTTGCGCCTGCAAACTTACAAAGAATTTCTAGGCGAGTCGAACTCTGTAGATGGTTTAATTGGGTCATTGACCCAAAATCACCTAAACAACAACGTTCAACACCCCGATTACATGTATTATTCTACCCAAAACATACCACAACCCGGCTACCAAATTCATCACATGCCGCCGCAAAATTTGATTAGTAGGGCGTCATCGTATCACCATCAGCATGGAGGACCCTATCCTCCAGCTCAGGGGATCCAGTACACAGATATACATGTTGAAGCAAGAGCCCCCCCCCGAACAACCATTTACAAACCAAGGACTGCAATATGCTCAGTCCCCAACACAAAACTTGCCCATGCAGAATAATGCACAGGTGAACTTTGTGCAACCCTCCCAAAACCAACCGCGCCAAACATATAACTACGAGAATCCAAATTATCCCCCTAACGTGGTTATGAAAAAAGAAAAAAACAAGCCTAAGGTAAATCCTGGGTAAGGGGGAAAAAATCAACAATGCCCTCCATGATTTCAGGCTGGAGGCAATTCCAACCGAAATTGGAACCAGGAGCAAAGCAACTCCCAGAGGCAGAACAAGAGGCTAATTCTTTGGACAAACCACTCTTGTTCGATCTGTGGTGAGTACGTCCATTACACTCACCACTGTCCCGACCTCCTTGAGATGAAGAAGCTACAGAGTAACCGTGGACAGGGGGGATCCTCCCAGTAGACAACAGTCATGCAGGAGCCTTTCTCCCATTAAGGGATAGTTAGCATGCAAAAATAAACTCCCGACGATTCTAGAAAAAACAGCCACGAAATCTACATGACTGGTGAAGAAATTTTTTCCAGACACGGAATCGAAATTACGACACCACAACAGACACCAACGCAATAGGGGCTAGTACAAGTGCACCAGAAACACCTTTGACCATATCAAAGATGTCTATTTAACCTTTGCTAAAGATGGCTAAAGGACCAACTAGACGGGTAGGAAACTATTCCAAAGGAGCCCACAAATATAGAATTGTGGATGATCTAGCTCAATCTCATGCCACTATGTCTGTTACAGTTATGCCCAAAGCAGAAAAATTCCTTACTTTCTGCATTAGGCGCCATCGACCTTGTTGATTCATGCCTGATGGCTTTTGATTTAGACAAAGCCACCCCTAGGCTTCCTTCAATGGCCACCTTTCAGATACCAGTGTTGGTCCAAAACATTACCATTCATCAATGTATCATTGATGAAGGTGCATCCACATAAATCATGTCAAAGAACGTTTGGCAGAATTTAGGGTCTCTCGAACTAAAGCCATTAGAAATAATTCTTAGAGCATACGATGGTCACCCTTCAGCCCTCATTGATCTCTACCAAAATGTCCCGGTCTTATTAGCCGGAAAGACGGTCCTTGTAGACATTGAAGTCTTGGACACCCAATTGGACTACAATATACTCCTTGGACAGAGTTATATGTACGCCATGACAACCATAGCCTCCTCTATCTTCCAAACTATGATGTTCCCCATGAGGACCGCATCGTTACTATCGACTAGTTGACACAATGAAAAGCGGCCCCTAACAAATACCGATGTCATTATACCCTATGTAGACACATCTGCTAATGCACTTACACGGTACCAAGAATATGGCCCCGACAAATTCAAACCATCATCCATCCTAGGGTCATTCCTTGGAGATCCCCCTGTTATGTTGAATTCTTAGCTAAACTGAGAGGGGGGGGGGGGTGAATCAGTTTAACACATACATGGACTTTTAAAACTTTTCTCTTAAAAATTATTTACACCTTCACTTCATGATCAACTTAATATGTGAGCAATATTTATTAGTGAAAAGCAAGTATTAAATATATTTGTTAATGTAACAACAGTCTTAATATGTGAGCAACAAGTATTAAGTAGATTAGATAAACCACATCAACACATAGACATCATGCACAGAGACATCAGATATAAGTGTAAACCCATAAAGGGAGAAAACCACATTTTATTATTTTTGTGATGCAAAGGCAAGCTCCAACTACCTCTCACCACTGATTTTCTGTAGGCACCAACCTACAGGAGGCTCCTACCTCAATTCTGCAAGCTACAACTTGCAAGGAAGTTCCAACTCCCTTCAATTTTCTACAGGCACCAACCTACAGGAGGCTCCAACCTCAGTCAGCTACAACTGACAGCTATCAAGCTTCAACTTGATAGGGAAGCTCCAAATTCCTCAATTTATCAACCGGAATGTTTGCTGATTTATCTTAGATATCAGCGCTTTTCTGTAGCATCTCTTTCTTCTCTTATTTTCTTTATCTTCTCTACCTCAATCTTCTATACTCTGCATTCTCTATATTTACTCTCTCTCTCAATTCTTGCAGCTTTCTTATTTTCTTGAACTCTTTTCAATTCTGTTTCACACTCTCTTCTTTTCTCATTATCCCTTTTTCGTAACATTCTCCCCTTGGATATTACCCTGTTTTATACAAAATAGCTTCATGGATGTTTGTATTCTACTGGGAATTCGAAATGGATAGCCATGTCTCTTTGCCTTCTGCCTTCTCATCTCTTTTATCCGCTCATTCAGAAAAATATAACTATAGGTACCAATTTAACATTACAGTGGGATATTTTTTCTCTTTCGGAGACTTCCCAATGCATCACAACAACATAAATCAATTAAAAACATTTACATTCAATTACAATGAAAACTCCAGCTCAACTCATTCAGCCTTTTTGATTGTTGTGCACTTGTCTTTTCTTTGACTGTGTCCCCTTTTTTTTTCGCACTGCTAGCTCTCCTGTTCTCTGTCATGGTGCAACCACTGCATATGTGTAACTATGCAATTCAAATCTCAGCATTATACACATAATAAAATGTTTTAATACTTAGAATGTCATTACGGGCCCACTTGATGAACTTGTTCTGTCTTCCGATGTGATGCATTACTGTCCACATCCTGGAAATATGTATGTATCATATATATGTGCCTCGGTGCTTTCCTTTCCTCTTTAGCTTTGGATTAATTTACTTGGAGCAGACCTGTTCTTAGTCTTATCTTTGGATGGACCCCACATGCTAGCTATACTCCACTCGTGTATTTCAATCGCAATCGCAACATTCACAATACCCCTGTGATTTGGTCTTTTGATTTCTGTCGATGCGATTAGAAAAGGCCCACCCTATAGTCAGTCAAATCATCTCCGCCATCCATTATAATAAATCGCATTATGTATTAGGCACTTTATATTCATATATTGCGATCAAATGTTGTAAAACCTTAGATAAGCCTTTGGTCTTATATTACGATCCAATCCACAATAAATCGAATCACAAACTCTAATATTTGGAAGGATCGGGCCCCACAGCGATCATTTGAATCTAATGTTTGTTTCTCCGATGCGATGTGATCATTCCGATTGTGATTCATCGCAATTGCAACTTTTATTTGCATGTTCCGATATTCCTTATGCTCCGATGCTCCGATGCGATCACTCCGATCCAATGTGATGAAACACCTTGCAAATATTTCTGATTGTGATTAATCGCAATCGCGAATTCCATTGAGTTGTTCCGATGTCCTGCTTTTACTCTGATGTGATTGACCACTATTCATTTAAATGTGCCGATGCGATTACTCCGATCCGATGCGATGCGATTACTCTTATTGCGATTAATCGCAATCGCAACTTTTAGTTGCAATTTCCACTACCCTGCTTTCACTTCGATGCGATTGATCACTGTTTACCGGAACTCAACCATATATGAATCATAGTTTATAAGCTCATCGGGTCCAGAACTCAATTGCAATCGCAATTTGCATTTGCATGTTCTGATGTTCTTATGTTCCGATTCTCCGATGCAATTAGGCCGGAATTCAAACACACATTAATCATGATTTATAAACTCATCGGGTCCGGGCTTCAATCACAATCGCAACTTTTTGTTCATATGATCCGCTGCCAACCTTTTTTCCAATGCGATTGATGAGGGTCCCACCATGTGGTACTTTTCTTTTGATAGAACCTTTGGTTCTTTAGATCTCGCACTATATATATATATATATCTATATCTATATATATATATATATATATATAGATATATAGAGTGCAATATATGTAACGCGCTGCATATACATATGCTTCCGCTTTAGTTCTAATGTATCCTCCAGCTTGGGTTGTGATTCTCGAAATGTTATGTGGGGTCCCACTTGCGTATTAACTTTGGTTTACATTCAAGAACTTACATAAGGTTTTCAGTTATCCACCTTATATATATATCCACATACCAACTTCATTATATAGGATTCGACTATATATATATATATATATCCTCCGGCTTGGGTCACGATTCTCAGAATTATACATATATACTTTGCCGCTTGGGTTAAGATTCCCAGAATATTATGTATCCTTCCGCCTGGGTTACGGTTCCTAGAATTTATGTTTAGTGTATCTACCAGCTGGGGTAGTGATTCTCGGAATAACGGCTCTACCTCTGCCTCTGACTTTCTGCGATAACAGCTCTTCCTCTACCTCTGCCTTTGCCTTTCTGCTTCTACCTTCACTGCTTCTGCCTCTGCTTTCGCTGTACCTCTGCTACTCGACCTCTGCCTCTGCCTTTTCTGCCTCTATTGCCATGAATCACAACATTTCCAACAGTCCTGATGGCAATACACTTCCTTTGTTTTCCTGTTAGAGTCCTTTCTCCCGTTGCTTGCTCTTCCTCCCCCTTTGACATCAATGGCAAGGGGTTTGAATTTTTATTTTATTTTTCAACATTTCGTGCATTTCCTCTCTCTGAGATCTTCTGACTTTGTACGCTGCTGCTCCAATCTTTGGATTAGCTTCACGTTGGGTTCATCACTAACCCTTTAGTCTTTTTATTGATTCTTTTCTGCTGGATGTATTCTTTCCATAATCCTTTTGATCCTGAGGACCTGTTTCATGCTTCCCTTGCTGGCTGATCTCCCCTTGGAATGATATTTTCGTTTCTGTTCTCCCCCTGAAACTGTGATTTTTCTTCATATCATAGAGTAGCATCTACAGATACTATCCCTAGTCTGTCTCTCAAATATTCAAATGGTTCTCTAGCAAGCGGTTTGGTAAATATATCTCTTGTCTGTTATTTTGTTGGTACATACTCCAACTTTACTATCTTCTGAGCTACTTTTTCTCGGAGAAAATGATACTTGACTGGGATATGTTTAGTTTTTGAGTGAAGCACAGGATTTTTAGATATACTTATAGCACTTGTATTATCACATTTGATTGAGATAGGTTCATCAATGCTTACCTTCATGTCTTGGAGGGTTTTCTTCATCCACATGACTTGTGTACAACATGTTGCTGCTGCTATATATTCTGCTTCTGCTGTAGACAGAGAGATAGATGTTTGTTTCTTGCTTAACCATGCCACCAGACTTTCTCCTAAATAGAAAGCACCTCCACTTGTGCTTTTCCTGTCATCCATACAGCTGGCCCAATCTGCATCTGTGTATGCTATCAAAGTGAAGCTTTTGCTTTTAGGATACCAAAGTCCATATTGTGTTGTTCCTTTTAGATATCTGAATATTCTTTTTACTGCCAGAAGATGGTTTTGTTTAGGTGATGCTTGATATCTAGCCACTAGTCCTACTGCTAGCATGATGTCTGGTCTTGATGCAGTCAAATACAACAGACTTCCTATCATGGATCTGTAGAGTTTTTGATCTATATTAGCAGACCCATCATCAGCACACAGCTTGCATCCCGTGATCATGGGAGTTGACACAGGTTTGCAGTCCTCCATTTTGAACTTTTTCAACATTTCTTTTAAGTATTTTTCCTGTGAGATGAATGTACCTGTGTTCTTTTGCTGAATTTGAAGTCCTAAGTAGAAACTAAGCTCTCCAATCATAGACATCTCAAACTCTGTTTTCATCTCATCAGCAAACCCTTTTTCTAGTTCTTCTCTATTGCTTCCAAACATAATGTCATCAACATATACTACAACAATTAGGAGTTCATTTTCATGGGCTTTTATATATAGATTGTTGTCTACTCCACCTCTCTTAAAGCCTTGTTTTTGCAAATATTTATCCAGTCTTGAGTACCAAGCACGAGGAGCCTGTTTCAGTCCATATAGAGCCTTCTTCAATCTGCACACATAGTATTCTTTGTCTGTTAAAGAGAAACCTTCCGGTTTTTCCATGTAGACTTCTTTTTCTAGATCTCCATTCAGAAAAGCAGATTTTACATCCCTTTGATATACCTTGAAGTCTTGGTAGCATGCGAAGGCCAAAAACATTCTGATGGCTTCCATTCTGGCTATAGGGGAAAATGTTTCATCGTAATCAAGTCCTTCGATTTGTGAATATCCTTTGTAGACAAGTATGGCTTTATTCCTGATTACTGGTCCTTCCTCATTCATTTTATTTTTGAATACCCATTTTGAGCCTATGACATTTTTCCCAGTGGGTCTAGGAACTAGTTCCCAGGTATTGTTTTTCTCAATTTGGTCTAATTCTTCATTCATAGCATTCACCCAATACTTGTCCTTGCTGGCTTCTTCAAATCTCTTTGGCTTTATTTTTGATAGCATGGCTATGTATACCTCTTTTTTCTGTTCAGTTAGCTGCCTTCTTGTCTGGACCCCTACTTTCTTGTCTCCTATGATCTGATCTTCAGGATAATTCTTCTGAGTGTATCTTGAGGGGGCTATCGAGCTCAGCTCTGCATCTTCTGTTGTCTTGCTTGTTTCATCATCATTTTGGTTTTCTTCTTCATGGTTGTCTGATGGATTGCAGCAGTCTGTATCTCTTGTATTGTTTGGAAGTTCTTCATCAAATCTCACATCAATACTTTCTACTATTTTTCGAAGAGTCTTGTTGTAGCACCTGTACCCTTTACTTTTGGAAGCATATCCTAGAAAAATCCCTTCATATGCTCTTGCATCAAATTTCCCAATATTTTCATCATTATTCTTTATATAACACTTGCTTCCAAAAATTCTAAAATGTTTGATTGAAGCTGACTTTCCATGCCATAGTTCATATGGAGTCTTGTCACTACTTGGCCTTAAGTGGGCTTTATTAAGGATATGCATCGCTGTGTGTACTGCTTCTGCCCAGAAGGTTTGGGGAATATTACTCTCTTGCATCATGGCTCTGGCAATTTGTTGAACATATCTGTTTTGTCTCTCTGCTACTCCATTCTGCTGAGGTGTCCCTGTAATAGTGAATTGTTGTTTTATGCCATATTCATTGCATAGATATGCAAAGTCATAATTTGTGAATTCACCTCCTCTGTCCGATCTGATGCATTATAGCTTGCATCTTGTCTGATTTTCTGTTAATGCTTTGAATATTTTGAATTTGTCCTGAGCATCCGATTTATTCTTGAGAAATGCAACCCATGTCATTCTGGAGAAATCATCTATTATCAGCATGAAGTAGGATTCTCCACTTGGTGTTTTAGTTCTTGCAGGTCCACACAAATCCATGTGCACAAGCTGGAGTGGTCTCTTTTTTGATAACTCATATTTGGCCTTAAAGGATGTGTGGGTCTGTTTACCCAATTGACAAGATTTGCATATGGTATTAGAAGGCCTTTTTATTTCTGGCATGTCTCTGACCGCTTTCTTTTTGCTCAGTCTGATGATATGATTGAAGCTGAGATGTCTGAATCTCCTATGCCATAACCATGACTCCTCAAGTTTTCTAAGATGGCATGCTTCATCTTCCTCTTTCACGATGTAAACATTGCTCTCTGTTTGAACACCTTTGAGTAGAGTCTTACCTGTGGTGCTTCATCTGACTTCACAGTCTTGTGCTCTGAAAAGAACTTCGCAGCCTTATCACACATTTGACTGACACTCAGCAAATTTTCTTTCAGCCCATATACAAATAGTACATCTTGGGCCTTACCTCTGCCATTATCTAAGCTGACTAAGCCCTTTTCCTTGATTTTTCCTGATTTATCATTGCCAAAAGTAACATTACCAGTTTTCTTTTCATCAAAAGTTATAAATTTTCTCCTTTCTCCAGTCATATGCTTTGAGTAGCCACTGTCCAGATACCATTGGCTTTTCAGATCTTGAGTAGTTAGAGCTAGGTCACACTTATTCTCCTTATTTTTCCACTGGAGGCATCCTTTTGTGTGGTATTTTTTGTGAGATGATGAATCACATCCTTTCAGAGGACATTTGGAAGGCATATGTCCAACTTGATTGCATATACAGCATTTGATCATAGTTTTTGCAGAATTGTGAGTATGAAAAAAATTTCTTTGATTCATAAACCTCCTTGAGGTGTTGAACATTAATCTTTGTCCATACTTTCTACATTCAATAATTTTATGGCTAAATTCCTTGCAATAAAAACAATAACCATAGAAATTATTTGCATACCTAATGTAAGGTTGTTTCCTCCATTTGTTTGTTTGAGACAGTCTCTTCACTGTTTGCATCTTTTGCTGGTTTAAGTTACTCCTCCTTGCATGACAATATGCAACAATGTGTCCCTGCTTGTGGCAGACATAACAAGTGGCATTCTTCATAGGAGGGAAGAATCTCCTTTGATGGCTTTCAAATTTGACATACTCAAGGGCATATAAATCTTTTCCCGTTGTTTGAGTATTTCTTTCATTCTTTGTTATTAGAGGATTTTTCTGGGTTCTGTCTCCTTCCTTACAAGTTTCTTCTTTTGTAGGCACTATTTGAGCTGCTTCATCATCCTTCTTTGCTTTTACAAAAATAATCTCTCTGTTTTCCTTTTATTTGTTTTTACTTGATTCTCCTTCATAGCCTATTCCAGTTTTTATCATAGGCGATCTTTGAGCAACCAAAATTTCATTTAACTTACTAGAGCTTGTTTTTTGAGAAGATTTTATAACCACTTTCCTTTGAGCATTTTCTAATTTCTTCCTGAGACATACTACTTCTTCTTCCAAATTTTCTTGTTCCTAAGTTTTTTCCTTGATTTTCTTAAGTAACATGTCCTCTATCTTCTTGGCTTCTTCAAGCTCTATCTTTAGCTGCATCAACACTTCTGAATTCTGTTCTTCTCGTACATACTTGAGGAGAATGTCCTTTTGTTTTTTGCATTTCAGCTTGAGTCTATCAATCTCTTCCAGAGCACTTCTTAGCTCCCCCTCAAGGTCGACTTCACCTTCTTCTTCTTCATCTTCTAGCAGGAGACCTTCAATTTATTCTATAGCCATCAATAAAAACTCAAATGTTCCATCTTCACTTGAGAGTTCATCTGGATCTTCAGATGTATTGTTGTCTTGTTGAGCATAGAAAGATTTTCTGCTAAAATTCTTTCCTTTCTGCCAGTTCTTTGATGTATTTTTCTCTGACTCTTGAGCCTGATTCCTTACTTTCTTGTGAGGACACTTAGTAGCATAGTGTCCCACTCTTCCACAGTTAAAGCATTTGAAAGGAAGTTTACCTTTGTATTTACCTGAGCCTCTATCCAATTTCTTGACAAAATTTTCCTCTTCATCATCCGAGCAAGAGCATATGTCTTCCTCTTCTTCTTTCTTCTTTTCTATTTTAAAGGTTGCCTCCCTCGTACTTGGCTTCTTCTGTGGGAGCCTCATCTCATATGCTGTTAGATTTCCAAGTAGCTGGTTCATGGTCAAGGTCTCCCAATCAGCTGTTTCATCTATTGTAGACACCTTGGGATTAAACCTGGAAGGAAGAGATATTAGAATATTTTTCACAATTATACTTTCTGGCATGGTTTCTCCAAGAGCTTTCATATTGTTAACAATTTCTGCAACTTTTTGGAAGAAATTGTCAATATCTTCATCATCATTCATTTTTAAGTTCTCAAACTGGGCTCTATAGACTTGAAGTTTGGCAGTCTTTACTTTCTTGTCTCCCTCATGGATGTTCTCCAGAGTATCCCACATCTCTTTGGCAGTGTCTTTGTGCATTACTTTGATAAAATCTGCTTCACACAATCAATTCAAGATGGCATTCATGGCTTTTGCGTTAGCTACAAAATATTGTTTGGATTCTTTCTCTGAGTCAGTTGCCTTTGGGGCATATCCTAATTCCACAGCACCCCAAACTTATATTCCTAGAGAAATTATGTATGTCCTCATCCTGATTTTCGAGAAGGCATAATTTGCACCTGTAACGAAAGGGGATTTATTGGTTGAGCATCCTTCTTTACTAGCCATCCTGAGAACCTAGAATCTCCTTTCAGTTGTTAAACTGGTACAAAGGAACCTTCTCTGATACCAATTGTTGAATTCTTAGTTAAACTGAGAGGGGGGGGGGTGAATCAGTTTAACACATACATGGACTTTTAAAACTTTTCTCTTAAAAATTATTTACACCTTCACTTCATGATCAACTTAATATGTGAGAAATCTTTATTAGTGAGTAGTAAGTATTAAACAGATTTGTTAATGTAACAGCAGTCTTAATATGTGAGCAACATGTATTAAGTAGATTAGATAAACCACATCAACACATAGACATCATGCACAGAGACATCAGATATAAGTGGAAACCCATTAAGGGAGAAAACCATATTTTATCATTGTTGTGATGCAAAGGCAAGCTCCAACTCCCTCTCACCACTGATTTTCTGTAGGCACCAACCTACAGGAGGCTCCTACATCAATTCTGCAAGCTACAACTTGCAAGGAAGCTCCAACTCCCTTCAATTTTCTACAGGCACCAACCTACAGGAGGCTCCAACCTCAGTCAGCTACAACTGACAGCTATCAAGCTTCAACTTGATAGGGAAGCTCCAACTTCCTCAATTTATCAACCAGAATGTTTGATTATTTACCTCAGATATCAGCTCTATTCTGTAGCATCTCTTTCTGCTCTTCTTTTCTTTATATTCTCTGCCTCAATCTTCTATACTTTTCATTCTCTATATTTACTCTCTCTCTCACTTCTTGCAGCTCTCTTATTTTCTTGAACTCTTTTCAATTCTGCTGAACACTCTCTTCTTCTCTCATTCTCCCTTTTTCGTAACATTCTCCCCTTGGATATTACCCTGTTTTATACAAAATAGCTTCATGTTTGTTTGTATTCTACTAGGAATTTGAAATGGATAGCCATGTCTCTTTGCCTTCTGCCTTCTCATCTCTTTTATCTGCTCATTCAGAAAAATATAACTGTAGGTACCAATTTAACATTACAGTGGGATATTTTTTCTCTTTCGGAGACTTGCCATTGCATCACAATAATATAAATCAATTAAAAACATTTAAATTCAATTACAATGAAAACTCCAGCTCAACTCATTCATCCTTTTGGATTGTTGCGCACTTGTCTTTTCTTTGACTGTGTCCCTTTTTTTTTCTCGCACTGCTAGCTCTCCTATTCTCTGTCGTGGTGCAACCACTGCATATGTGTAACTGTGCAATTCAAATCTTGACGTTATACACATAATAAAAAATTTTAATACTTAGAATGCCCTTATGGGCCCACTTGCTGAACTTGTTCTGTCTTCCGATGCGATGCATTACTGTCCACATCCTGGAAATATGTATGTATCATATATATGTGCCTCGGTGCTTTCCTTTCCTCTTTAGCTTTGGATTAATTTACTCGGAGCAGACCTGTTCTTAGTCTTATCTTTAGATGGACCCCATATGCTAGCTATACTCCACTCGTGTATTTCAATCATAATCGCAACATTCATAATACCCCTGTGATTTGGTGTTTTGATTTCTGTCGATGCGATTAGAAAAGGCCTAGCATATAGTCAGTCAAATCATCTCCGTCGTCCATTATAATAAATCGCATTATGTATTGGCCGCTTTATATTCATATATTGCGATCAAATGTTGTAAAACCTTAGGTAAGCCTTTGGTCTTATATTATGATCCAATCCACAATAAATCAAATCACAAACTCTAATATTTGGAAGGATCGGGCCCCACAGCGATCATTTGAATCTAATGTTTGTTTCTCCGATGCGATGTGATCATTTCGATTGCAATTCATCGCAATCGAAAATTTTATTTTCATGTTCCGATATTCCTTATGCTCCAATGCTCCGATGCGATCACTCCGATCCAATGCGATGAAACACCTTGCAAATATTTTCGATTGTGATTAATCGCAATCGTGACTTCCATTGAGTTGTTCCGATGTCCTTCTTTTACTCCGATGTGATTGACCACTATTCATTTAAATGTGCCGATGCGATTACTCCAATCTGATGCGATGCGATTACTCTGACTGCGATTAATCGCAATCGCAACTTTTAGTTGCAATTTCCACTACCCTGCTTTCACTCTGATGCGATTGACCACTGTTTACCGGAACTCAACCATATATGAATCATAGTTTATAAGCCCATCGGGTCCGAAACTCAATCGCAATCGCAATCTTCATCTGCATGTTCCGATGTTCTTATGTTCCGATTCTCCGATGCAATTAGGCTGGAATTCAAACACACATTAATCATGATTTATAAACTCATCGGGTTCGGGCTTCAATCACAATCGCAACTTTATGTTCATATGATCTGCTGCCAATCTTTTTTTCGATGCGAGTGATGAGGGTCCCACCATGTGGTACTTTTCTTTTGATAGAACCTTTGGTTCTTTAGATCTCGCACTACATATATATATATATATATATATGCTTTGGTCCTTTGAATATAGAGCGCAATATATGTAACGCACTGCATATATATATGCTTCCGCTTCAGTTCTAATGTATCCTCCAGCTTGGGTTGTGATTCTCGGAATGTTATATGGGGTCCCACTTGCGTATTAACTTTGGTTTATATTCAAGCACTTACATAAGTTTTTCAGTTATCCACCTTATATATATATATCCACATACCAACTTCATTATATAGGATTCGGCTATATATATATATATATATATATATATATCCTCTGGCTTGGGTCACGATTCTTGGAATTATACATATATACTTTGCCGCTTGGGTTAAGATTCCCAGAATATTATGTATCCTTCTGCCTGGGTTACGGTTCCCAGAATTTATGTTTAGTGTATCTACCAGCTGGGGTAGTGATTCTCGGAATAACAGCTTTGCCTCTGCCTCTGCCTTTCTGCGATAACAGCTCTGCCTTTGCCTCTGCCTTTTCCTTTCTGCTTCTACCTTCGTTGCTTCTGCCTCTGCTACTCGACCTTTGCCTCTGCCTTTTCTGCCTCTATTGCCATCAATGACAACATTTCCAACATGTTATACCTGAGTCATCACCTGATGTCAGAGGGGCTCCAACGTGAATGATGTCCACATAAAGCACCGAAGCTAGTCAAGATGCAGAGACGAGTAGTAATGACACCGATTCCTTGGCCACGACAACCTCTTTAGCCTACGCCACCTCCCAAACCCCTTTCCTCTTCCCCCCATCTAGTTTCATATCCCAGCAAGTCTTGGCCACTGTGGTGTTACCAAACATATCTTTTGCAATACCATTTTGGTACCTCATTCCCCCTAATGGGATGGGAGCCACAAACATCACCTCTACAGGGTTATTTCCCCTCAGTCCCAAGGATTCCCCACCCATTCAGGAGACTGTAGAAAAAATCCTTGGAAAGGAAAGTTCCATTGCAAAACCGATGATTACGACAAAGAAAATTGAGAGAAGAGGGAAGAAGGTGGAGAATCCCACCATGCTGCACCATATGTGACATAGTAGTCCACCCTACCCACATCTGCCCAAATCTGGATGAATTAAAACCGCTCCTTAGCTTTATGGCAAACATCGCGACACCGCGTTCTCGTAAAAAGGAACCTGCCACCAAAAGTCAAGGCAAAGCATTGTGTACCAATAATGCATGTGCTATCTGTAGCAAGTATGGACACTATACCCATCATTTCCTAGAAATCCCGTGATATAGGGATGCCTTACATGCCATCGAGCGATCCTATCAAGAGGATCCCTCCACCCAGTCATCTGGAGATGAACCTCACACCATCATTTACCTGCGGGAGGAGTGACAGTCGCCTGAAATACTCCTGTTCATATTTCCCCCTCCTATCATATGCTACACGTTGTGTGATGAACATGGTCACTTCATCGAAGAATGCGTAGCCCTGGACTCATCCATAGATGGCATCCTATAGAGCGCATTTATTATGTTGGTTTGCGGGAAGCTCAATTCCCATGTCATTTATGTGCTGACAACCACATTTTAGAAAATTGCCACTGTATCCCCCGATTCCACTTAGCGCTGGATAGTTTGCGCTCAGCCATATATTGCCTCTCCCAAGAAGATGGCTCAGACTCAGAATATATGAATAGCTCGACAACCCAAGAATTAGCTAAAAAGCGACCAATCAGGGAACCCTTAGTTACCCCCAACTACTCTCTGCAAGGAAGACCAACATGTGTGTTATGTAAAACACCCAATTGTGTGGTCACCACTTGCCTTGACTTAGAAGTGCTACGTCACTGGTACCCAGTCATGCCACCAAATGAGCACGATGGGAACCCCATATCTAGGCTATTTTTCCTAGTGTGTCAGGGCAATCACCACGGACAGCGCTATACCTATATACAGATAGTTCATCCTCTAATTGATATGATACATACATTCGAGAAGAAACAAGATGATCTCCTCAACTGGTATAGAAAGTATATCACCCCCAGGCCAACAACCCCACACCCACATTGGCATGATGGGCAAACTGGGACGGCGCGCCAACCAAGCATGATCTAGGTTCAACCTAGGATAACATGCTGACTATGCAACATGATTGGCCATCGGGTCAATCAGTGCAAAGAACTAAAGCACCTACCAAACAGTTGTCGCACAATCTCTTCTCTCCCACAGAGACTTCTCTCTGAACAAGAGAAAATAATGCATACTTATTACTGGATTTTTTCACACTTTCATCATAAAATTAAATGTGAACATCTCCCCAAGCTAAGAGTGGAAAGAGCAGTGTTGAGTCTACACTCCCCAAATGAGCTGGACGGACCCAAGTCAAAAAATCAGAAATGGAAGCAGAAGCTCTCGTATTCTACAACATATGCTTTCCAAGCGTCCACGTCTGGGACGAAGAGTAGTGTTGATTCCCACAAAATCTACATAGTTGGCACAGTGGTACCATGCACCATTTTCACTGGCCATAACCATGAACCAGAGGCATGCCTGCTCAAGGAAACATTCAGGAACCTCTGCACTAGGCACAATTTCCACCGACAGGAAATTGGCCATCCTAATAGGAGACCCAAACTTGCGCCCACACAAAATCCCATCACGAATATTATCCCCCCACGAAACGCCGATGAAACGATACACCACATATGATTCGTATCATCATTTGGAACCAGGACTCGGGCTGCCGACACGACTTGGATTCCTGACCTTGTTCCCATTGTAAAAAAATAGGGCACTTTACGCTTTTGCGTTGATTTCCACAAGATCCTGAATTTACATGCCGCCATTTAACTCCTCGATGATATCCAGCCTCTAGAATAATGTCTATTACAATTAGAGCCCATCGACGAAAGCCTAAGACAATCACTGCAACACAATGAGGCCCACAAGAAACAGGTAAAAGCATCATTTGACCACCACATCAACCCCCACTCATTCACCGAGGGAGAGCAAGTCCTTCGCTATGATGTTGGAAAAGGAGCCCTAGGGCCAGGAAAGTTTGAAACATTGTGGAAATGACCCTACATCATAAAACATTGCCTCCTCAAGGGGGCATACATCTTGACTAAACCAGACGGGACATGCCTCAACAACCTCGTCAATGGCCTTTATCTCAATAAATTATACCCATAAGGGCCAAGGAGGCCCTACCCTAGATTCAACATACACAAACCCAACCACTTTAAATTTTTGACCAAAATACTTGTTACAAAAGGCATTCCAGTGTCACAATGGATTACAAACCCGACCCTTACTTCAGATTTGCTGATGGAGCATCAAGATGGTCTCAAAGTTTAGCAGTAGCCTCTTGGGTTATCTATCACCCTGACTGATCACCACTCTGCACCAATGGTGTGTACATTGGTTCAACAACAAAAAATCAGGCATAATATGATGCCATTATTGGACTTATGTGTGACACCCTCCATCAGGGCATACACCATATGCATATCTACCTTGATTCCCAGTTAGTAGTGTCGTAGTTAAACCAAAAATTTGAGATACGAGATTCACGTCTGTTTAGAAAATACTTGCGTGCAAAAAGATTAAGCATAAAATTTGACTGCATTACATTTACACATGTACCAAGGAGTCAAAACCAAACATCTGATCACATAGCTAACAATATTTTAAGCTAGAATGCATCTCGGATAAACCATCATACATAAAAAACAAAAACATAGAAAACATAGATATCCATAAGAAGGAACATGGGGCACACCATGTAGAGCCGTAAAAAAATATCTCTCTTATATATATATCAAAATATATGTTTCTTAGTACAAAAAAGAGTGTCGCTGACCCACTAGTCAGCCCAAAAGATACAAATATACAGGTCGACAAAAATAGGGGAAGCATCCTCATAATGGGTGCTTTTCGTGTGTACAAAAAAGACTCTAGGGTGGTGCTCTCCCAGGTGGGGCACCGAGACCCACTACCACTCCTGGTACCACTACTAGAGCCACCATCAATACCGAGACTGCCACTCGACATAAAACTAGCCGATAGCCCCTCTCCTGGGCTATCAAGGTCTCGAGCCATACATCCTCAAGGTCATCCAAAAAGCTTCGAGTAGGCATCCCCTAGGTCAAGCAGTCCACTCTATCCCAGGCATCATCTAGAGCTGCCACTCGCTCGGTCAGATAGACAAAATCAGCCTCTGCCGCATCAGCACGAGCTTGCTCAGTAGCAGTCGAGCTGCTACCCTCCCCCGAAGGGCCAACCTCACCACTCGGTGCTTCACCCAGAGACTGGAAAAGAGCTCCTCCCTACCCCTCGAGAGCTCCTCAAGGTCGCCGAATCGGTTGGTGCCCAACCAACCGAGCCACCAGACAAGTGACCTCGCCAACATATACAACAGTAACCAAAACTATGTCAGTGTCATCATAATACACATATAAACATAAATAATCAAATAAATGTAGAAAACACAAAGACTTACCTACTTGCGCCCAAGCATATCCAGTAGGAAGACCCATCTTTGGATCTCCCTGGAAATCCATCCTTGCATAAGGAAATGACAAGAATATCTGAGGGTTGGCCTCAAACCAAGCCTCAATGGTGGCATTCTAGTAATGCCCCACCCTACCACCACCTCCTCGAGGCATCACGAGAGCCCACCTCCTCATGCAAGGCTCCTATGGCCCCACAACAGGCATCACCACCATAGGTCTCAGTAGCACCACTCACTCGTACATAATGCTGCATAATATGCTGGCATAGGTAAACAACTTTGATCCATCCTGGACCTTAGAAAGTTGTGCCAACATCTAGTCGTAACAGAAATTTGCAAAGTCAAAAAAGTGCCCAGCCCTCAACTGATGCAAGACACTGATCTACGGACTTGACACCTGATGAGGAGCAAACAACCTTGCCAGTTGCACAATGGCTGCTAAAGAACACCACTCGGCCAAATCTGTCACTGTAGCAATAACGATACACCGCTCTGTAAGGGGCGCCCCGCCGCAATGAGGTGCTCCGAACCGATCAAGATCCACCCTCCCAGAGGGAAGTGGATACCGAAGCGCCTCACCCTGAGGCAAAAACCTGGTCACAAAGTAGATATACATCTCGGGAAGGATAGTGAGGTCACAACCATGTAGCACCATCACCTTGCGCCACCTGTTCCAACATTGGATCAGGTAATGCAACATTCGATCCTATGATTGAAGAAGGTCAGTATCACGGAATTTTAGGAGACCCCATCACACCAATTTTTGGTGCACCTGACCATCAGTAGCTAAGGAAGTACGGAGCTCAGGCCAATCCCTCTCCCTCCATAGCATCCTGTCATCAAGACAGGATCACATCAACAACACGAAAAAAACCAAAAAATAGGAAAATTTTCTAAAATTTTGACAAAAACTTCCTCGACTCTCCATGCACCTTTTCCTTAGAAAAGCGAAAGGAGGCAGCACTTTTTCTTCTCACATGTGCACAAAAGGCATGCCCAAATTTTGGACCCGCACACAAAAGGCACACAAAACCTCCCTTTTGCACGCAAAAGGTGTGCCAGTACCCTGATCGCCCATGCATTCAGGGGAAAAACTGGCTAAATATCTGTAAAAACTAGTATTTTATGGACCCCGACACTCACAGAATTAAAAAATTAAAATGCAAGACATCACGGAGTTTACATGGCCAAAAAATTGCTAATCTCGAGTACTCAGGCTGACCGCAATGACAAGAACTTCTCCGCAAAAGCCTCTGACCTCTCAATACTCAGAAGACACAACTAAACTAAGTTGAGCCATATTCTCTTATATGTTGCCATTTTAAGAAACTTTGGAGGTGTTAGTCATCAGTATTTTTCACCTGTTGTTGATGACTAGATTCGTAGCTGAGTTTTCTAGTAGCTGATCTCAAAAATTTGTCAAATTTTCCAGCTGGAAAAACACCCATAAATATTTTTACCCTCCTACCTGTTCAATCAGCCCATGATGAGATAAAACCTCATTGTCAAGCCCTATCTAACCTCAGCCATACTAGATTTTCCATCAACTCCAAAGAGAACAATCCAAATCTGTCCAAGAAGTCTCCCCTAAGTTAGGTAGTGGTGCTTTAGGCATTTCTCCCTTGGAAAACTATCCTAAAGCCAAAGAACCTCTATCTATTATCAACCAGTCCTAACAGACCTTCCTATCCTGCAAATAAAGTTGGTTACACTCTTAAGTCGTGCCACTAACAAGCCCTGAAATCTCAGCAATGCATATGCCATAGGTCAAACTGATTTTAGGTGTTTTTACAGTATTTCAATGGATCTTTCAAGAGCAGAAGTGCACCAGTATTCTAGAAGACAGTATTAAACTCAACATGAGAAGACAGCTGCTTCTCATGTGGTTTTGAGCCTGGGATACAGCTACAGGGCAGAAAGTTGTTTCATTAAGCTCCTGCAATCACAGTCAAAGGTTAGTGAATTATAAATGACAAGAAATGCTTTGAAGATACTGGCCAAATTGATTGTGATGTCTAAAGAGGTGCAAAGGTATTTGGAAATCAGAATTACATCTCTCAGAGAAATGCCCATCATGACTTATTATAAATTTTTCATCTTCATTTTCTTAAGCATGAATATGCAGTGAAAGGAAAGATAACACTGTTTAAAAGCTGATGAAATGGCATCAATGATAAAACCTCCTCCATACACGAGAAGAGGGTTGAAGACTAAGAAAACCTCCTTCATTTTACAAGCAAAGGGTTGAAGACTGAGAAAACCTCCTTCATTTTACAAGAAGAGGGTTTGGCACTGTGATAATGGCCTCCTTCATCTAATAAGCAGAGGGCCAGAGACAGAGTTTGATTTTAGGGTTTTCACTGACCAAAAGGCAAATTTTAAGAGCAGTAGGAGACAATTGAAGGATTCTGAACAGAGAAATGGTGTTAAAAACAAAGAAAGCAGGGGTACTGTAATGATCAAAGAGGCTGACTTATCTTCTATCAGAGTTTTCCTCCAAAGGCAATCTGAAGACAAAATGAACAAATTCTGCTGAGGTATGTGATTTCATCAAAAGTTTCTAGAGTTTTTCTCCTTGATCAACAGGCATGAAATATAGCCATGATTTTCATTTAGAAAACAGAGTTGAAATTAGTGGAAATCCATTCAAGGTTTATAAGTGGGAAGTTGGGTCAAACATAAGCCAAAGAGTGATGCTAATACTCAAAGAAGGTCTGTTTTTCCTGTTCACAAAGGTCTTTGTCAAGAAACTCATCAAAAGGGATGAGAAGGTAACCTAAGCTTAATTTCTGAAGAAGGCTTTGGAAATAGACACATAGGTTCATAAAAGTGAAGAAAGGATATGGAAAGTGTTTCAATTTCAGGAACAATACTCGAAAAAATGAAGCATGATGCTGTCACAAACAAAGGACTTTTAAAACATATGAAGATACCTAGCTGTTGCATATAATTGCAGGAGAAGCCTTTAGAGGATCTTATTTTTAATGAGCATATGTTTGTCAAACCCAGGAAAATGCAGCTAAGTTTCCCCCAGTCAAAAAAATAGTGTCATTCAAAAGGTACATCTGCAGTCATTCACATGGCTCGGAGTAGAGTTTTCCTCTACAAAACAGATATCGACAAAGGAAACAAAGTTTCATTCCTTAATGAGAAACAGTGGAAAGTTTTTAACTCTTAAAAAGGCTTATTTACTTCAAAAAAGAAGTCATGCCTGTAAAAGAAGTTGTTCATGCCACTGTGTCATTTATCTGAGCAAAGATGAGTCTCTGTTATGTTTTAAAAGGAACATTTGCTTTATGTGTAGTTATGACCGAGAAAGCCTTTTCAAAAGGACCTTCAAAACCCTCACAAAGAAACCTCAAGGGTAATAAGATTTTTCGACTTTAAGAGGTTAAAAGGACCATTGCAAGCCCATTTGCAAGTTCCAAAAATGCAAACAAGAACTCACAATCGCTCTCCTAGCCTCCCATTGGAGAGAACAAGAAATTCGAGCAAAATTTGCAAATTTTGAAGCTTTTAAGCCTGCGCAGCACCCCTGGAAAAGCACACAGCGTGTTCAGGAGAAAAAATACAAGGAGGTTGCACTATTGCACGGCATGCGGCGTGCCTGTAGGTGTGGTCACAACTGCCCGAAGGCTGACCCGACACCCTGTCCAATATGCGGCGCTCTTCCATTTCAACATGCCACGCCTGTTTGAACGTTCAAAATGCCTCCAAAGGGTCTTGAAACCTACTCAACTCATCAAGAAAAGGCCACAAACCATCTTCGAGGTATTTTTATTTGCCTCCTTGGTGCATTCAAATTTCTAAATGGGTGCTTGTTGCCATGTTTTTCAAGACTAAATGGTGATTAAAAAATGGAGGTCTTGTTAGGAAAATCAAGGTGATTTGTTAAATATATTGACGAAGATTGTTACAGTGGGAAGTTAGTGGAGTGTTTATATTAGTTTCAAAAGGCCTAAACTATTTTCAAAACGGAGTAATGAAACATATGCTAGTGACTAGACAGAAAGCACAGTGTTATGAGGTGGAAACAATCCCTGAAAGGAAAACACAGTGTTGGTAAAGTGACATCAGTGAGCTTATTTTGAAAATAGTGATCTTAGTCTGAATGCCTTGTCACTTCAGAAATATCCCCTTTTGAATAAATGAAACAGTGAAACTAGTGCTGCCTCCTTTGTCCCATAAAACAAAGTGTGGTGAGAGATTCTTTAAAGTCATTTGAGAGGGCTTTTGTCTACCTGGGCATAAGAAACAAGTGATCCTAAGGTGAAACAGTTTTGTAAAGAGACAACAGTGATCAAGTCTGAAATACCCTATCACTTCAAAAGTCCTCTATGTGTGGAAAAATAGTGAAACCTAGTGCAGCCTCCTTTGTTCCATGAAACAGAGTATGTTATGAAAAGCATTTAAATCAATTTGAAGGTGTTTTTGTCTACTTTTGTGTGAGAAACAATGAATACAAGAAGAGTGTTTGATTGGGGGAGGTGTTTTGTCTTTGTCTAAATACAAGGTTGTCTTGTTTATACCAAACCACAAAGGATCCTTGTGACCTTACCCAAACACAGTAACAATTTGACTGTGTACTACTTTATTTGATAACCACTTGTTGTTTGGCACAAAGGAAGACAAAACAATGATTTGTAAGGATCAGAGAGTTGGTGTTAAAGAACCATTTCACACAGCATTTGAAGCAATTTTCCTTGGTCAAACAGTGACTAACAAGGAGGACAGAGTTGTGTGCTTGAGAAAACATTCCAAAGGCAATTTGAGACAACTTGGTGTTTCAGAGAACATTCAAAACAAGATGCCTCCCAGGCAAGACAGTAGGAGTTACCTGCACAAGAGATTTGAGCCTGTTTCCACTGAAGAAGTGAATGCCCATCCATCAGTGTTGTTTAATTTCCATGAGATTGGGTGTTTAGATTTTTGTCAAAGAGTGCAAGAGGTGAAGAGATTTTCCCCTTTGACACATCTTTGCGCTTTGAGGTTTCAAGAGAAGCATTTCCAGCTAGCAGGCCTAGATTTCAAATTCTCTCCAAGGTCCATCTCCAAGGCCACTAAAATCCCTTATGTTGGGGAGAAGTGGTTTAAACAAAGCCACCTAGACTCAAAATAATACAAGCCCTTTCTCAAGCCTGAGCACAGAGATTCATGTCCATCCATTTTCCCCTTCTCATATCTATTGACTAGTTACGCCCCCCTCATGGAGATCATCATGAAATACTTCACTTGTGAGGGAAGATTCTCCCGAGTCTATGCCTATCATATTCTATTGCTCATGCATTTCACGAGGGCAAAATTTCTAAATATCCCTTTCTTCCTACATAGAAGCATTGAGAAAATGGCCTCCACTGTTCAGAAAAAGCCTCCTTCACAACAGACAGCCTGCCTCTTCCATCACTCCCTCATCAAAGTCATCATTCTTCATCAGCTTGAGAAGAGGGAGGTCTCTTGGGATACTTTCATTACCCATCTAGATTTATCCACTGTCCCTCCAGTTCATACATCTCCTTCACCTTCTACTCACCATTCTTCTCCTTCTTCTAGCAAACCTATTCCCAAGAAGCTCAAATTTACCATAGAACAAACAAAAGAGCATGAAAAGGAAGAAGAGCATGAGAAAGAAGAGGAAAGTGATGATGAGCAGCAGCATGATGAAACAGGGAATGATGAGGAAGATGATGATGAGCAGCATCACAGTGAGGTAGAACATCAAGTGAAAGAAGGGCATGATGATGAGCAACATCATAGTGAGGTAGAACAGTAGACTCCTGAAGATGATGAAGGGCAGCAGAATGAAGATGTGCAACACAGTGAGGGTGAGCGGTCTCATGATGAACAGAGGCAGCCACAACATGATGAACAGAGGCAGCCTCATGAAAAAGGTGAGCAGTCCCATGAAGATGATGAACAGAGGCAGCTACAGGATGATGAACAACAGCCTCCTAAAAAGGAACAACAACCTAATAAAAAGGAAAAACAGCCTCATGAAGAAGAAGGGCAGCATGATAAAAAGGTGCAACATAGTGAAGAGGACAGCCCTAAAACAAAAATGCACAAGGACAGTCAAGGCATTCATGAAGAAATCCAAGATACTGGCAAGAATGATGAGCAAAGTGACAAGGGTAAAGACCCAATGGAGCATGTGCTAGCTGCCTCTCCTTGGCAAGGGCCATGCTCTCTTCTCCGAAAGTGACCAAGCCTCGGACATCAAGGAAAAGGGTGCCTAGAGTTGTAACTCCAAATGTGACTAGGGCCCTCCGAAGCAATGGAAAATTGCCCAAGAAGCCCATTGTCGAATTTCCCAAGAGGAGGAAGACTAAAAGAGCCACCCAAAGCAAAGGAAAGGAGAAAGAAGAAGGTAGTCATGAACATGAAAGGGAATTCGACATCATCCAAATCCAAAGTGATGATAGTGATAATGAAGCTCGGATCCTAGAAAATCTCTTGATCCATAGAGAAAACCAAATTGATGTTTTGAGGACTGATCTTGATAGGGCTAGGAACTTCAATCATTTTTTGCAAGTTCAAAACAAGCAGATGAGTGTCCATATGGCTGTATATGAGACACGGGCCATCAAATACAAAAAGGAGGCCTCCAAAGCACAAGTGAGATTGGAAGAACTCATGGATGAGTTTTATGAGAGCGAAGGCGAAGATCAACCCAGGCGAAAAATGCCAAGAACCATGGGGCTCAAAAAAGCCCTTGAGAAGCAAAAGGAAGAAGATGATTCCCTTCTCCAATCTACCCCTCTCACTACATTGTTCGAGCAAGAGATAGAGAAAAATCGGGAAGCATGGCTTGAGAGAGTTAATGATCACTTGGAGAAGAAATTGGCGAAGGAAAATAGAGACTTGGACCTTCAACGGAGGATGATCGGGCATTATAAAAAGCTCAATCAGTTTGCCCGGCGGAAATTGAAGGCTGCTTAGGAAAAACTCAAGCAGGCTAAAGGGAAGCGCCCGGCACCAAAATTGAGGAAAGACACCTCAAGGCTCCAAATTTTGGCCTCATATTCTCAACATGTTTCTAAAAACCCTGGAGGGTCATGCTCGCCAATTTTGGGCGAAATTTGACAAATTTTGGTTTTTTGTCATTTTTGGGTTTTTGGCCAAAACTCATGGGCATCGCCATTTCAGTTTGGGGCATCCTCAAAGGATTAAAATCAATTATAGGGGCACATACTCAATTATTTTCAGATCAATTCAAGATCATTTTCTCCCCCAAAATGGCAAAAAACACTCGCTTTTTCTACACTCTGCCCCGTTTATCAGCAAGGCCTATTTTTTGGTTTTTTACACATAGGTCTATTTTTGGAGGACTTTATATGGTCTGTTGGGATAAAAATAAAAATTTTCAAAAAGTAGACAATTGGAGCTTTCCAACAAGCCATCATGAGCCTTGTTTTGACATCAGGAAGGTCTCCAAAAGTTGCCGGAAAGTCAGGGGACCTTTTGCTGATGTATTTTTTGAGTATTTTTGTAAAAATTGAACCTTTCAAAAGTGAATTTTCTTCATGTGCGTTTAGCTATTTTTGTACATGATAAGTTATGAAAAGTCAATTTATTTCCCTTTTTTAGCATTTTTGAGATATTTTATTAGATATTTTGTGCCTTGGGATTTGCAAACCCTCAAGGACAAAATCAGATATTTTGGATAGGCCAATGAGATTGAAATTCTAAGAGGTTTTCCTCACCTTGGCCTATATATTCCAAAGGCTTTCATTGTAAAAAAGGTTGAACTTGATGAATAGAAGAAATATATGGTCATATAAGCTTTGGAAGAAATACTTGTCTCATTCTTTTGGATAGTTTCTTGGATGTTCTTGGATGATGAAAGAGGATTGTTGTTGGATTCCATGACTTGGTAGAATCGTATAGTGTCTCTCTCTCTGTTTTGTTTCCTAGTTTTCATTCATAAATCCATGTTCTTGCTTGCTATAAGACAGTAGAGAAGAAATTTGAGACATGCCCTTGGAGGCACCTAAAATTTCCTGTTTCTTTATAGTTTCCATGTTTTCTTCATTCTTAGTCATATTAAAGAATCCTTGATTGCTCTTTAATAACTGAAGAATATTGTTTGCTTGTTTTATTTTTGGTTTTATGCATGCTAAGTATGATTTACGATATGCCCTTCTTAATCATGGCTAGCCATACCTCCACCTATGAAACTTTTCTTTGATTGATTAGATTGTCATTTGTTGAACCAAGGAGGTCTTGTACTGATCTTGCCCTTTGCCTAAAACTATGCAATCTTGGTTTCAAAGTGCCCAATAGCTTGAAGTAATATGTTTAGACATTCCGGCATAGTGATTTGAGTTGTTTGTATGTCTTAAATGTATTTCCCGAAAGTTTGATAGCCATTTCACAAAGTTAGAGAGTCATATATATCTATGCATGGCTTGAATGTTTATTTCTATGCATTGATCAGCTTATAGCTACATTTCTCATGATTAATGGTTTTCCCTACCATGTTTATGTTAGCTATTAAACTATTTGTGCTTGAAATCCTTTGTTATTCACAAACTTGATGTCCATCTCACTCCATTTTGCCCAAAGATCCATTTTACCTCGAATCAAATCAGCCCTTCAACAACCTTGTATCACCATATGAAAGCTTTCTTGACCTTTTCGATCCCATAGCCTAGTTGATCTAACATATTTTTACCTATCTTATGTCTTTGATTAGTTCATCCCTCACAACCTAAAAACCAAAACCAAAAACCTACTTCATAACTAGCCTAAAATCAAGAACACAATAAGAAAAAACACAAATATCCCTTACACAAATAGAGAGAGCCCTCTCTGAGTCCAAGAAGGCTAGGTCCTTGGGCTCCCAAGAATGGTTTGATGTTACATTGTCATTTGGCTTGTCAATCAGCCAAATCATGGGACATTAACAGGAGGATCACAACGAGAGCTCAGAAGGCCCAATCACCAGACCAAAACAAACACTGTGATCAATGATCCATAAAGCCCAAGGGTAGTGCCACACAGTCGCACCCCCGAAAAAATCATTTTTCAGTGCTAGTAGGTATGCCCTCTCTCATCTTATTTCTTAAGCACATGTCTTTCAAATAAATATTTGAATAAAGAAGATGCTTTCACTTGGGGTATTTTTTTTTTAGGTAGTGTGCAAACCACCCACAGCTCCATCCACTGAAAGTTCCAAAGAAGGTATCATTCTACCCCCAGCATGATAGAGTCTCAAAAAAACTTTGCATATCCTAACATCATTTCTCCATCAGAAATTAACCGTAAGTTCCAAAAACCCTACCATTTTTATCATCACCTCACCTCGCACATGATAAGCATCCTCGTTGGTTGGTAGAGCCTCCCCTCCATGGTGCCTGTCACTCACAATAGGCCATATATCACAAGGAAAGTGACGCCATGGCCATACCACTATAGTTCGAGAAGCACCTCATGCCCATTCACTCACCATGCATCATGTCATGTTTTACCATATCAAAATAAAACCCCTTTCCCGGACGACCAGGTTGTGCAAGAAGATTGAAAGTGCACTACCAAACCTCAGATTTGGCCCACCATACCTCCATCAGCATAGCCCATCTACGAAAGTTTCCATCCGCTTCATCAACCTCACACATGAGACCAACCAATGGGGCCCCCACCCTTAGAAAAAAACCTTCCTCACATCATCAGTGAGTGAACACTTTCATGTTTTGGGGCACCCGTCTTTGTGTTTTGTAAAAAAAAAAAATCATTATTTTATTCTTTTGCTAAGTGTACAAAGACCACAAACGGTGCACTACATCCCCCCCCCCCCCCCCCACCCATTCATTTTTTTTCCCATGGCAGCAGTCCCTCGTCACACTTGGTCGGAGTATCACACCTTGTTACACGTTATTTTGTCACCATGACATTTGACTATCTATATAGGTTCATCACTACCTATGTTGGCCTCCCTTAGAGGTCAAAAACCCTAATATTCCTAAACCAATTCTTGGAATTGGAGAAAATCTCAATAAAACCCTAAAAATTCTAACTCCGCACTTTTCCTAGCTCTTTCCTGCGGATCCGCAGATATTTGTTCTATATCCTGCGGCACATCCCACATGTTCTTCTTATAAAACTTGCGGACCCCCATAAACAGTCAAATAAAGGAAAAGTAAGTTCTATAAGCCCAACTGGATGGATATTCTCCCAACTGGAAGCTTCTAGAGGCGTGATCAGTTCGAGCTTTATCCCTCCACTCATGGAGCTCTATCCCTTCACTCATGGAGTTTATTCCTTGGTATATGGAGCTCAAATCCCTTCATGAGATGAATCCATCCCCCTCTTCATGGAACAGAAACTACCTCCATGTCCCTATAAATTGAGCTCATGTTTCAGTCTCAAGGGTAGATTGTAGACACACATGTGGTAATTGCTGAAGAAATTCTCAAGAGAGAATAATCTCTATACTAGTCATTTTTTGGTATGAGAATGACCACACACTCATATCCATAACTTCATGCTAGTTTAGAGAGAGGAAGGATTTTTAATCTGAAGGAGGAACGATTGTTAAGGACCCTGGGAGGAACTTGTGCAACATCAATGTGACAGGTTGTAAAGTTACACTTTTCATACAAGATAATACATATGGATCTCCTTTTCTCATTGAGTTGTTCTTGTGTATATTTGAATAATTAAATACTTGGATTCCTTGATCACTGAGTTATATTAGCTGTTCTCAATTATTATATGTTGCATGTTCTTTTAATTCTTTTATCTGTCTTTGATTGCAGGTTCTCATTACTGAGGAAGCCTCTTTGGAGTGACTGGATAAAAGGCTGCACCGAACATTGAATTTCAAGGTAGAAGCATGTCCTGTTTCTTTGTTTATAATAATTTTGAATTGCAAATGATCTAGAGAAAATGATTTACAAATAGATGTTTGATTCTAGCTATCCGTAGGATACTAGGAAGATCGCTCTTGTCCGCAAGAGGGATTTATCTGCATAACAAAATGGCGACTCCACTGGGGAATAGAACTTATTTTTTATTTTTATTTTTTAGTTTGAATTTTAAGAGTCTTCTGATTTTAATTAGTCTAAAAACTGGGTTGGGTAGATAACTTATCAGAATCCCTGAAAAGAAAAAAATTATTTTTATTTTTTCTATATTTTTCCTGGCCTCCGCGGTTTTTATCTAAAGACAGTGTGGTAGCCTCCGCAGTTTTTAGTTCAGAACAGTGTGGTACCACACTATTCTCCATTGTAACCTGTGGACTTGTGGAAATTTTTTGAAAAAATAAGAATTTTCTTTTTAGGAACGAGATTACCATATTCTCTGTGTTTTCCCCAACTCGTCTTGACTGTCAAAGTCTTATGTGTGAGTTTCTATCAACAACTTTTGTGTTCAAGTGATTTTTCATCTGATTTGCATTTTACGAGTGAGTGTTTGCTCTATTTTCTTACTGCTCTATATCAAAAACCTTCATATACCTTAGCTTACTGGTATGTTGTTGTTTTCTTGCTGAGCCATTGAACTTATTGCGAACCTTGATTTTATGAAAATTGAGTTTCATTTTCATTTGAAAATTTAGAAGAGTCTTAAGCTTACTAAGGCCTAAATTTCACATTAAACGATTTGCTAGATGTTTTCATTTCTGCTTGGTAGAAATTCTTCTTGGTTCGATCACAGACTAAGAGAAAACATATTCAAACTTTCTAGATAGAGTTCAAAATTAGATTTTTTCTTTTGGTTTTGAATTTTATGTTTTTAGGAGTTTTAGATATGGTTTTCTTTTTGGAAAATGGTTTGTTTAATGATTTGTAGTTTTCGATCTGATTGATAAAGGATTTCATTTCGAACGAGTAATTGATCATTTCATGAAATTGAGTTCTCAAAGAAATCATCTTCTTTTTAAAGATTTTTTTTTATGAAAGAAAGAATTGGTGCTTTAGAAAATTGTTAAATCTGTCAAATCTTTCCCTTAAATAAGTTTCATTGAAAAGAAAAGAATTTCACTTTCATATAGAGGCATTTAGCATATTTTTGAGTCGGATCATAAAACATCATTGAAGTTTCACTTCCATACCTTTTTTCTATAGAAACAGCCAAATTAAAAACAACGCTTTAATAAAATTAATCTAGATATTTTTACATTTTCTAGGTCTCTTTTCCAACAACATAGCTTAGGCTAGTGTCTTGGAACAGGTTGTAATTAACATTCCAAGACAGTTCAAACAAACAAGTATCAATCTTGTGGTAGGAAAAATCTAATTGTAGCATTTATGCTATGGGAATCTCTTCTTAAAAGAGTCAAGCACGAGATCATGTCCGAACCAGTGAGGTAATTGTACCTATATCATTAGGAAAGATAGCATATGTGCACATATTAAAAATGGTAAACCTCGGATAGACCATTATCGAGGAGCCTGGGGTCACTTGTTGGTAAACCTTGGATTATATCAAGGAGCCTTCAAGGGGATTGAGTTAGTTACTCTGCCCTTGTGTGTATATTTGATCCTAGTCGTTTCCCCCAGGGATATTTGTTCCAGTTGGTGACCTTAGTGGCTATAAACTTTAGGATTATTTCCCAAGGTGATGGTGGAGGGAAGGTCCCACTACACCTGGAGTAGACATTGACTAGACTCACTTGGACTTTCTGGAGGGTTCTCTTCACTTCGAGACAGTTTAAGTGGATAAAATTGCACCAGACTATTTCATTAAGCAGGTTGTCGGGGTAACTATTCCAACTGCCATTTCTACATTAAAATTCTACGACGTTGGATTTCATCACCAACTAGTGTGTTTAGTGTGGGAATCTACTATTTTTGTGTGGATTTCTCTTTTGTATTTTTAAGGCATGCGATCAATTTGATTGTTTCCTTAGAGACTTTAGGACATTTTGTTGAAATTTTCTTTGATTTCGTGCGTTAAAATTTTTAATCATGGTTAAATTACCTAGAAAATCATGTAGAATGCAGGGGAAACCCCCTAAGTACACACCAAGCCAATTAGAAAAACTTAAATCTGAGAAGGACAAACATCAGGGACTAGATCAACTGAACACGAAGAAACATCAATAATTATTCATCCTGAATACGAATTAGATCAACCTCAAACAACAGAGAGTTCTCAAAGAAAAATTTCAATTTCTGAACTAGTTGAACTTGCTTCCACAACTAGTGAATTATCAGTTACTGAACCTGAAATTTATGAACCAGAAACTGAACCTGCTACGTCTGAGCCTACTTCCAAATTCATCACTCCAACCCCTAGTCATCCTGATTCACCTAGAGTAAAGTTTTTCATTTCTGAGAACCTTCCTCCTGGCCTCATTAGCATTGAAGAAGTTACTGACATCGAGGAAGAAGTTGCTCTTCCTTCACATCAGGAATCTTTAGATCTTAGTCCAGGTGAATTGATTTAATATAGTCCTTTCAAACAAGGTCCTTGGTATTCTCAGTTGACAGACTTTATACACAATACTGGTCTAAACTATTCACCAGCCCGAATTCCCTTTTACGTAATAACAAGAGGTTACAGATCTCCATTAAACATGTCTGGTGAGTCATCCATGTTTTCTACATCACCATAATCATATTTGTATGGTGGTCTGTTTGTTCCTATAGTATACCAGTCACTTTCTGGTACTTTCTCAGGAGCAGCTCCTTCTCCCGACAAATTTATATCATCATCTGGTCCAAATGAATCACATACCGAAACTTTGAGTGTGGAACACATTTACATGATGTCTAGACATATTCCTAACCCTGAACCTCAAAGTAGTAATTTACTGCCTAGGGGGGAACCTCAAGGTAGTAATTTACCACCTAGGGGGAAACGTCAAGGTAGTAATTTACCGCCTGGGGGTAACCTCAAAGTGGTAATTTACTGCCTAGAGGGCAACCTCAAGGACAATATCAACCTCAAGGACAGTACATACCTCAAGGTCAGTACATACCTCAAGGAAAATATCAACCTTAAGGGAAGTACTCATTATAGGGTCCGCAACCTCTTGAAGGACAGTACCCCATGCCAGGGCAACCATATTTCTAGGGAAAACAACCTCCTTTAGGGCCACAATTCTACCCGGAATAGTAAATGTTTCATGGAGGTGGGAATTATCCAGCTAATTATCAAACATATGTTCCAAATTATCAACTTGTTTATGGTCCATCTTATGCAACACAACCTTCAATGGGACCTTCATATCCTGGAGTAAAAATAGTGTGGGATCCATCAAATGTTCAACAGAATTTTCAACATAATGTGCAAGTACCCTATAATCAATTTGTAATATTCCTAAATTAGCATGCAGCTAATTTGATTATTAATTTTTCTCTTATCATTTAGTTAGATAAATAAATGGGTAGGGAGGCCCATAAATCTCTTTAGTAGGTATAAAATCCATCTTAAAATTAAAAGGGATCATATTTATAGCTAGATAAAGCACCCTCATGTGTGAACAGGGGCTAATTCATGTGGAAAAGGTCAAGCTTGACCAAGTCAACAACGCTGGTATGAATGGAGTGGATCATTAATAGAGACAACCCAGTGTTAGTGGGAGGAAGATTCCATGATGGTGGAAACCCTAATGAGTGGGACCTAAGGTAGAAGGGAAATGCAGCCATAGTGAGACATGTTATTGATTATTTATTTTATGGTTTGCATGACTATTATTCATTCTTCAGTTGTTTAGTTGAGATTGTTGTGTTGTTTAGCATCAGGTGTTCCCGAGTGGGAATCCCATATCCTTTCTTGAGAGGCCTCTTGGGGGAGAATTTCACCTCATTTTCCACACTCGGGCTTAAGGCCAAGCTTCATTCTTCATCTACAGTGCATTTTTTGCAGAATATTGTGTTGTGTTTCAGGGTGCTGCAGTGGAGGGTTGAGAAACCCACTTCTGGAGCTATTTTTTCAGAGGAGGAAGAATTCTTCTCGTTGGGAGATCAACAAGGGAGGTTATTGAGCTTTCTTTCACATCTTGGCACCAGGCCAACACATTCCCATCACCTACAATGTAGTATCCCTCTTTGACTGCGTTATTTCAGTGGGCATTTGTAGTGGGGGTTTCAGTGCTTGATTTGGCGGGTGAGATCTTTAGTGTTAGGATCAGCCTTTCACTTGAAATATCTATTGGAGGAGATATATTCATTATATGCATAATATACAGCCATATTCATACATTTATTCAGTAGCATCTGTTATTCAGCCCTAGGGCTGCATTCCAGAATTTTTGTATTTTTGTATATTTCGATAAATCCTTCTCGGGTTGTCTTGAAAATGTGTTTGGGAACTTATATCTTTACTCCCAGCACTTTGCGAGTCATACATTTGTAGATATATATTATTATACATTTCCAGAAGTAGTGTACCATCTAAAACTATGTTGTACTTGTATCTTGGGCATTCTTCTATGTAGCATCATTTCATATTTGGCTTTCATGGGAGGCTTGTTTGCCTTGATTATTTATGTTGTGCCCACTTCTATTGTATTTATTTGCTGCTGATTTACATAATACAATGGCTCCATGGTTGTCATATATTTTGGTGTAATTTTAGTCACTGATATTTCCAGTTTTATGTTCATATATTGTTGCTTCCCCATTTGGGAATATTACACAATCTGGTCAGCCAATTAGTTACAGTCAAATCTAGCAACCTGTCCAACCTGTCCAACCTACGATTCAAGTTATACCACAGGTATCTGCACCTAGTACAGTTCAACAGCCTCGTCTGAGTACACCTAGAAATCCAACTCAAACTACTGCATCAACTTTTGTTCAAGCTACCACACCTATCACTGGAGTTTCTGTAGCCCCTCAAGTATCACAAAAAATCCTTGTAGTCTCTGCACCACAACCTAGACCTACAGTCCAGACTACTTTTTAGATGCCTACATGACAACCTGGTACAAGTACAATTATAACAAGCCAACCTCAGTTTGTTTATCAACCATATCAAGGGAAGTATCAATATGGGATTGTAGCACAAAATCCAGTATACCAGAATCAACCATACCCTGGTTACACGTATTAGATACCAGCTCAACCCCAATATGGTCCGGCTAATCCTAGTTATCTGAGAGGTATTCCAATCCCGAATGCACAAGCTATTCCAGGATATCCTGGATATCCTCCTCCTGGTATTGGTATAGTTCCGCAAGGTTATCAGGACCCTAACTGTTGGTTTGCATTCCTTTCAACTTTGGATTTACCTGATTTGTCACACCTAACAAATGATCCAATATATTATCTTCCGTATTGGCCGCCAATGCCAAATAATTTTCCCAGTGATGTTCCTAAATTTGAAGGAAAATCAGGAGAGGACCCCTCAAACCATGTCATGACTTACCACCTCTAGTTTGCATCCAACTCTTTGATTGATGATTCCATTCGATTACGACTATTTCAGAGAACACTAATAGGTTTAGCTGCAAAATGGTATATTGAACTACCACGTGGCTCATTCAACAATTTCAATGCTTTAGAAACAACTTTCTTAACACATTTTCAGTTGCCAGTCAGATACGAAAATGGCACAGAACTATTGACTTCATTAAAACAATCTACGTCTACGTACATATCTAATCACATACATGAATGGAGACATAGAAGAAGTTTGGTGAAAGTCTTTATTCCAGATCAGATCTTGGCAGAATGGTTCATCAAATCATTACTTCCAAAGCTCACTGAATATGTGGCTAAGGGAGGAGTTGTTACTGAAGAACATGTCATTTCTCAAGCTCAGTACTTGGACCTAGTATATACATAGTCTGGTACAGTATACGAAAAAATTCCTGACTTACCTCGTCTTGGTCAAATAACTGCCACTCCTTTAGGGTCTCATGCTGTAGATGGTGTAATTGTTTTAGTTAACATAAATAAAAGTAAGAATAAGTCTTCAAAAACTAATTCTCCTATAATAAATTTACTAGATTCACTAAAAGGGGATTCTTCCCTTGAAACTTCTGCCAACATTCACGTTGTAGATTCATCTACAGCTAAATCCAAAACTGGTAATAAGAAGAAAGGTAAGAATAAAATCAAACAGACTCTGTCTCCCAAAGAGAAAACCGAAAAAACTGAACCATCTGATGATAAATGAAAACCTTGTTATCCTTATCTTATCTGTGACAAGGATCACTTTACTAAAGAGTGCCCGCATCGGGCTGAGGTCTCTAAATTTGTCAAAGGTTCGCCCACACCTACTGTCTTGAAGGATATTTTTCCTACTCAAGATATAAAAATGATAGGATCTTCTTCACACTCATCAGTAGATATTTTGATGATGTCTGAGGTTATGGTTGCGACGCGATCGCAAAACTATGAGAGTAAAAATCCTGTTACTGGTAAAGAAGTAGAAAATTCTAATTCAACACCAGCTACATCTCCTTCATTTTCTGATCTGCTTCATATCAAGAAACCTAATCCTGATCTAGTAATTAAACTGCCTGCTAAAGGTGTACTTCAAAAATAAGCTTTCAATCCACATGCGAGAGCTGCTCAAAACTAAAACATTGTTGAAGACTTGGTGATTTCCCCTTCAGCAATGTCAGCCTTAGAAGTGCTACAATCATGTCCAACACAAAGGAAATTACTTTTATCAACTATTGGAGCTATCGATCCTCAGGATTCTAACCTCATGGTCTTTGATTTAGAAAATTTTACACCAAGACTCCCTCATCATATGGCTTTTTAGATGTCGGTATTAGTAAAAAACATACAATTTTTTCGTACTGTAATTGATGAGGGGGCATCTACGTGCATAATGTCATTAAATTATTGGAAACCTCTTGGTTCTTCGACACTCAACCAATCTTTGATAATCCTCAAATCTTTTGATGGAAGAGGATTCCATCCGTTTGGAATTTTACAATATCTACCTATAGAAGTAGAAGGAAAAACTGTTAATCTAGACATGGAAGTTGGTGATGCCCTTCTATATTACAACCTTCTTCTGGGTCGAATTTGGTATTATGTCATGAATGTTGTCATTTCATCTGTCTTTCGGTTAATAATGTTTCCACATAAAGGAAATATTGTGAAAATTGATCAGCTGTCATATTATTCATCCAACCCGGCTTCTGTAGATAGTATCCAACATGCTGGAAAATCGACTATCCCCTATGAAGATGTTGGTGTAGGTTTACTTAAGGACTCGGCTTTGATGGGAAATTTTTCTATGCCTCCACCCAACGTACCACGTACCATTGCTAACATCAATATGATTTCATCAAGAACTATTCCATTCGATGATCCTTGGATAGTGCCTTCAAAGTCAGAAATGGATTCTTTGAATGACGAGATAATTGTGAGTACTTTTGAGATGGCATATGCAGTAGTACAGTCATTTTCTAACACACTTTCAACTAATCATGATCCAATGAATGTGATCACTGAAGAATCTTCTTCACTATCAGACTCGACCTTAACATCTATTTCCGATCCTTTTAAACAAGTGTTTTATATTGATGAAAGTATTAGAGAATTTTTGTTTATGGATGAATTACCTTGGGATGATCTACATCATAGATCTTCATTTTTACCTCAACTTGATAAGTTTGAAAATGATTTTTCGTCTATTTTTACAATTGATTATGTCAAGGAACCACATAATCCAATATCTATTACAAATTCGGATTCTGAGATTAATTTGGGAAACATTTCTAATACTGTTCGTATTGACATATCAGTTAAACCTGGAGTTGTTGAAAACATTCATATAGGTTCTTATTGTATAATTGATTAAATTAATACATATAAAGCCCTATTTCAAGAATTTCGCAACATATTTTCTTGGTCCTATGAAAAAATGCCAGGAATCGATCCAAATATGTCGTTCATAAAATAAACACATACTTGGATGCGAAGCCTATTAGACAACGATTACGTCTGATACATCTGCGAAAAGTTGCTGCTATTAAAGCTGAAGACGAAAAACTATTGCAAGTAGGATTTATTTATCCGATCCCGTTAACAGATTGGGTATCTAATATAGTTCCCCTTACCAAGAAAAAAGGGACTATACGATTATGTGTCAATTATAGGAATATTAATAAAGCATGTCCAAAAGACAATTATCTGACCCCCTATATTGACCAAATCATTGATGATTGTGCCGAAAATGAATTTTTTTCATTTATGGATGTATTTTCCGGATATAATAAAATAAACATAGTCCCTACCAATCAACAAAAAACAATGTTCATTTTTCCTTGGGAAACATTTTCTTATTGTAAACTACCTTTCGGATTAAAGAATGCTAGTGCAACTTTTCAAAGGGAAATGTCTTATGCTTTTCATGACATCAAACATATTGTGCAGCCTTATCTGGATGATTTACCTACTCACTCATTACATAGGGAAGATCATCCTACTCATTTATGAGCATTTTTTATGAGTTGTAGGCATTACAAGATTCGTTTGAATCCCCACAAGTGTGTTTTTTGTGTGCAATCAGGTCGGTTTCTGGGATTCGTTGTTTCCAAAGCCGACATTCGTGTTGACCCCTCGAAGGTTGAGGCCATCATAAATTTACCTCCTCCTTCCACTCTTCTCCAAGTCCAAATTTTGCAAGGGAAAGCAAACTTTCTATGTAGATTTATCCCGAACTATGTTGAGTTAACAAAAGGTTTTACCAGGTTGTTGAAACATAATGTTCCTTTTATTTGGGATGAGATTGTTGATGGATCTTTTCATGCTCTAAAGCACGCGTTAACCCATGCATCGTTATTGCATCCACCCAATTACAACCAGGACTAATTTTTATACCTAGCAGCCTCTAATTCCACCAATGGAATGGTTCTAGTTCAAGAGGATGAATTTCACAATGAGCATGTGATTTACTATCTAAGTCAGAATCTGAATCTGACTGAAATTAAATATTTGCATGTGGAGAAATTGGCCTTGGTAGCAGTTCAAGTTGTCCAAATATTTCGTCATTACATATTGTTACGAAAGACAACTGTGATCTATAATTGCAACCTAATGATGTATATTTTGACAAAAAAATTACTCGTAGGAAATTACTCTAAATGGATAGTTATCCTACAAGAGTTTGGTTTGGAATTCAAAAAATATAAATCAAAGAAATCACTGGTGTTTGCAGAACTTATGTGTGACTTTCCCAATACTGAGATGGAAACTGTGGTAGAGAATCCCATTGCAGATGAATCTCTATTTCTTGTCAGTACATTAGATCCATGGTATGGAGATATCATCATTTATCTTCAAACCCAAACCTTTTGACCTGATCTTTCATGTTCAAATTGACAGAGAATTTCTTATCAATCTCAGAAAATACAATATTGTTGGGGACACACTTTATCATTGTGGTGCGGATTCTGTTTTTAGACGTTGAATAACTCACGAAGAGGCTGAAAGGGTTTTGAATGAATACCACTTTTGAGCATGTGGTGGTCATACGTCTGGCTATGCCATAGCCCAAAAGATATTGCGCACTGGCTATTTTTGGCCATCATTATTCAAAGATTGGATTCTTGTGGTCCTAAAATGCCACAACTACCAAATATTTGATCGAAAGATGTGCGCACCACCAACTTCTCTTCACCCCATAATTGTTGTCGTTCCTTTTGCGAAATGCGGCATTGATTTCATTACATGTAACCCTCACTCAGCTGGGGGGCCTGGGTTATTATTTTTGTTGTAGATTACTTTACAAAATGGGCTGAGGCGATGCCTACATTCGCAGCAGATGGAAAAAATGTAGCTACGTTCGTATTCAATCATGTGATTGCTCGTTTCGGTGTACCCCAAGCTATTATCATAGACCATGGGAGTCATTTTCAAAATAAAATGATGACTGAAATTTCTGATCAACTTGGCCCGTGCCATGATAATTCTACTCCATATTACCCGCAGGCTAATGGTCAGGTTGAAGCCGTTAATAAAGTTTTAACCACCATGATCAAGCGTATTATCGGCACTCACAAATTGAATTGGCATACCATGTTTTTGCAGCACTATGGGCATACTGAACCTCAACAAAAGCTGCTACAGGGTTCACTCCTTTTCAACTGGTTTACAATTTAGAAGCTGTGTTACCCACTGAATGCGAAATACCGTCACTCCAATTAGCCATAGAGTTATTACCAGCTACCTCTGAAGAGGAAAAACTCTTTTTGTACTTAGCACAATTAGATGAAACTTGACGCACCGCTAGATTAGCTGCAGAGGCTCATAAGAAACATGTAAAAGATCAGTATGATCAAAGTGTTACACCTCATGTTTTTTCCGAAGGTGACCTAGTCTTAATATATGTTCAAGCTAACGATAAGCTAGGTGCTGGGAAATTTGAACCAATGTGGCATAGTCCTTACATTGTCAAGCGAGTACTTGCCAAAGGGGCCTATGAATTGACAGATTATGACAGGGTCTCTTTAGATAAGCCCAGAAATGGTATTCATCTAAAGAGATATTATGCTTGATTCTCGTGTGAAGATATCACTTGTATATTAGTTATTTTTCTAGCTAGTGTGCCTTAGATTAGATACGTGTACCTAGTTTAAGTTTGTTTTTACTACTATCATTGCTTATCTTGAATACTCTTGATATTGCAGATGTCGACATCCCTTCAAATGTACATTGGTTTTGCTGATGGTGCTTTCCATAGTACACAAAATATTTCTTTGACAACTTGGGTTATCTATTCACCCACTGATGAGTTAGTTTCTATGCATGGGGTAAGCCTTGGTCAAACAATGAACAATATTTCAGAATATAGCGCAGTTATTGAGTTATTATTTGATGCCATTTCATTTGTTATTTGGCGTTTTATCATTAGGTTAGATTCAGAACCCATTGTATTACATTTAAATAGAGTATATGCAATTAAAAATCCAGTGTTATTAAGATTATTTTTGAAGGTTCGTCTCTTGGAATGATAGTATGATTACATCGAATATCAACACATTTCAGGAAATTTAAACACAATGTATGATGCATTAGCTAATCTTGTTCTAAATAGACATTTGCAACATTAAAACATTAAATCAAAACAACATTCGATACATGTTGAACAAGATAGTCAAAGAAAGTAGTAATATCATATATAGGTTTGTTTTCAAAAAATATTACATCGTCTGTGATCATAGGTTCAAACACCTTATGATTTGAAAGATACTGACACAAAAAAAATATGTCAATCCACAATGATCATCCACACGTGCCACCTTGCACAGGAATCTCCTAAACTGTCCTAGTACACATGAAACATGTCTCTAAAGACGGAGAGGAATGTCATCTATTTGTCTCGAGAATATCTATATTTAACCTCTCCAGGTTGTGTTCCATATCAATTAGGATCTCTGTTTCCTGATCCTGTGGTGGTACTATAGGCTCTGCTTTCCACCTTTCAAAGCGGCGGAGTGTAGCTGGTCGACGTGGACGAACAGCTACATTTAAATTTTGTTATCTGTATTGGACAATAAAAAAATAAATAAAAATTATATTTTAAAACACATAAAATGATTCGCTTACCTGATTCATCCCACTGTGCCCCGCGAGGCAAGGACATCTCAGGATCACCTCTGAAATCTATACCTGCATAAGGGAAGTCTTCAATTGTGAAGACTTGGTTATGTAGCCACATAAAGTATGCTGGAGTGAACCGATCCATTGAATTGTCGTCGCCACCATGGCAGGCCATTAATGCAACCCAACGTACCATACGAGGTTCTTTAGACTCTCCAAGATATAATGGAATAAGTTGAGGGGTAAGAAGTGAAATTCTCTCCAAAGAAAAAGAAATCAGGATGGCACCATACCCAATGTTTTTTAACTTTTCATTTTTTTCTCTGGTTAGTTGGCCTTTCATATTAACTAGTACCCATTCACACCAACTAAAAATGGTGCCTCTGAAACACTCTACCACGGTATGCATTTGAGATTTAGTGGCTACATGTGGAGTCGCACTTCCACAAAGCTTGGTTACCATGAATGTAACTACTTTGAGATCAAGTTGCAAAATAGTCTTTATGTCTATGCGATTATCCTTTGGATCTGCCACATCACTGCAAAATTCTTGTTTGTAACTAGCAACAGGTAGGTGACCCTGTGTAGCTCCAAACAAGGGTATGTTTTCTCCCCTTTTGGACAATCCAGTGAGAAAATAAATATCTTCAAGCTTGATTTTGAGCTGATGGTCACCAATGATAAAGCACTGATTTTGAACATCCCATTTATTCACTAACCATGTCATCAGCTCCACCTGTCATCTCATACCTTGAATCGCCCAGAACTTATACAAACCAAAATTTTTAAGCACTCGCATTGTTTGAGGATTATTCATGGCTTCATTGTCTGTATCTTCATGCTCACGTTCTCTCCACTCTAGCATGATGAAATAGTTTTAAAATGGATGCATTTGAAGGTTATAAACTTTTTGAGTGGGAAACTTTAACAATTTTTGAGAGAATTTATCAATTTTAAACCGGTCACGACGCCTCTGTAGTTTTTGTGAAGAGACAGTGCAGACGTCTGCATGGGCTCAACACAAAAACCGCAGTAGATCGATAATTTTATTTTAAGAAAATTATCAGGGTCCACAGGTAATGCATGCATGACCTGCGAACCCCCGAGAGCGAAATTTTAAACATAAATTTTCCCTAAAAAAAGAATTTAAAGAAAAAAAAGAGAATTTAATTGGAAAGAAATGAAGATAAGAGTGTTGTGGATTACTTGGTTCTGACGAATCACAATTTGAGCAGTCGGTTCTCTCGTTATCAACTCCGGAGCTTTATTGCCAAAAGCTCTCAATTTGAAACTCTGAAGAGAAAAGGTGAAAATGATTTTGTTAAATTCCTTTTTATTGGTTTTGAATGAATAAAAAATTACATTTTATTTATTTTTCACTTTAAAAAGTTATTTTTCGATGTTTTTACTTATTGGAAATAGGTGTGTTTAATCTTTCGAGTTTTTGTGCAGAATACAGGTTTTTTTAGTGAAAGAATTATTTTGATGTTGAGTACACTTTTATCACTTTTTCAGGCTCTTGAAAATTATGAAAAATCGAAACCCTGGAGTTCTCTTTTAAGCCCTTTTCAAACTTGTTAGAAAATTATATATTATAGAGAAATGCAACACATAAAATATGCAGAAAACACAAGCACACAAAACACATAAAACCAGAGAGACACAGATATACGTGGTTCACCCAGTTTGGGCTATGTCCACCCTGAATAGCCAGTCCTTCCTTTCTTATCCAGCAAAATGAAGAGACACAACCTACAATAGATTCACTGTAATATCCTCTCTTCTCTCTCACATTATCCCTATATGTTTCTCGCTCTAAGAATACACATACAATACACAGCAACAATAAAATACACTCATACAAGCGAGGGGCTTCCTTCTAGGGAAAACAACCCTAAACTAAACATAAATTCTATCGTCAGATCATTCGCCTAATGAACAGTCGATATTGGCTAGAATTTACTATAATTTTACAAGGCAATTTTACATCTATTTTTAGCTTCGGGGGCACTACCCCCGAAACGCCCCGCCAGGGGGGGGGGGCTCCATAAAGTCGCAACCGTCCCTCCTGGACCCCCCAGGTAGCGTTTAATTATGGGAGGCATTTTTTCCCAATTAAGGTAAAGGGGTCCAACTCTGTGATACAAAATAAACAAAATAATCAGGCTCCACAACCAACAAGACTCTCTAAATATGAAAATATCACCAAGTACTTGACTATTCAAACTCGTTAAAGGAAATGAACAATCATCCTTTCAGTATAAGTTTACCCCTTTTCCGAACTGAAATGCACTATTTACGAAAAAGGTATATGTTGACTAATCATGGTCAATAGATTTTTCTCTTGCGTTATTTTATCTTTTTTCAAGCTTGAGAGACTAAAATTACGAAAAAGTATAACCACAAAGTTTACTTATGTTTTTCTTCTGACTCCCTAAAATTGAAAAACATCGAGTTTCTCCTATACTGGACTCATTAAAATTTAACAGTAAAGGACTTGTCAATTACAAATAGGAACGAACGACTCCTTCTTAGGGTTCGATTTTAATACTAATTTGGACTCATCCGAAGAATGAGCTTACACAACAAGCAAATGTTATCCTCCTCAAGCTTGTCAAAAATAAAGATGTACTTGCCAGAAATGATAGGGAAAAAAGAGAAAAGGAATCCAGTTGTCACCCTTGTTTTAAAAGTAGTATACTACTCTTGAACACGACACTTTTTTCCACACTTGTACCTGGGTTGGGAAAATCCTTTGTCTAATAGTTTATCAAACCACATTGAAAGTATTCAACTAGTTTCTGGGTATTGGATTTAGGTCAATTGTTACCAAACCATCTGCAGTGTCGTTATGTGTTCAAGAGACAGTTCAAATAAACCATTCATTGCAACATTTGTCTCCATTCGTGTTGACCATCCCTATGTCAGTCCTTGCAAATATTTCTTCAAAAATTGATCTAATGGTTTCGTGTCATGGGATTTCCTAGGACAGGTTGCCTTCTATCGACGACAGCTCATTATCTAGAAAGTTAATCTAGAATCCTATCAGTACCTTGCGATCTTCATGCCCTAATGGCAGGTTTCTCGCCTTCGACGATAGGTTGCATCATTGACCTTCGATTGAATGATTTCGTGAAGTGTTCAACTGCAAATCATTCATTCACACATCGTGGATTGTACTGGTTACTTTGATTGCCATTGTCATTATTGGTGGTTTCTCTCACACTTGTTAACCGTTCACATCATTGATTAGTGATCAAGTGGTTTCTACCATGTTAAACTTCGACACAATCAATCGCATGGATAGAATCATACTAGTTTGGGAATCAAAAATCAAGACCCTGGATCTAGTTTCCACCAACCAGGTTGCGATGCGTTTTATTATTCATGATGTAGTAGACTACTTATGACAGATGGTTGCGTCCATACTGTGTCTACTATTGATGTAATTTTAAAATCATTTTTGTACCAGAATATGTAGTTAGTTTTGATCTGAGTATGGGAATGCCTACCTCAGCAATGATATACATATATATGCTTGCATTGAATATTTTTACAGGTTTTCGACCAGAGTGTTTGCAATCCAATCCTTGGAATGATAAAGTACTTCACTCTTTAGAACTACCTCAGACTTCGCACTTTAGGGGGCAATCTGTTACACGTTATTTTGTCACCATGACATTTGAATCTCTATATAGGTTCATCACTACCTATATTGTGCTCCTTAAGAGGTCAAAAAACCTAATGTTCCTAAACCAAGTCTTGGAATTGGAGAAAATCTCATTAAAACCCTAAGAATTCTAACTCTGCACTTTTCCTAGCTTTTTCCTACGGATCTGCAGATATTTTCTCTATATCCTGTGGCACATCCCGCACATTCTTCTTATAAAACCTGCAGACCCCCATAAACAGTCAAATAAAGGAAAATTTAACTTCTAGAAGCCCAGCTGGATGAATATTCTCCCAACTGGAAGCTTCTAAAGGCGTGATCAGTTCGACCTTTATCCCTCCACTCATGGAGCTCTATCCCTTCACTCATGGAGTTTATCCCTTGGTATATGGAGCTCAAATCCCTTCACGAGAAGAATCCATCCCCCTCTTCATGGAACTGAAACTACCTCCATTTACCTATAAATTGAGCTCATGTTTCAGTCTCAAGGGTAGATTGTAGACACACATGTGGTAATTGCTGAAGAAATTCTCAAGAGAGCATACTCTCTATACTAGTCATTTTTGGTATGTGAATGATCACATACTCATATCCATAACTTCATGCTAGTTCAGAGAGAGGAAGGCTTGTCAATCTGAAGGAGGAATGATTGTTCAAGACCCCAGGAGGAACTTGTGCAACATCAAGGTGACAGGTTGTAAAGTTACTCTTTTCATACAAGATAATACATATGGATCTCCTTTTCTCATTGAGTTTTTCTTGTTTCTATTTGAATAATTAAATACTTGGATTCCTTGATCACTGAGTTAGATTAGTTGTTCTCAATTATTATATGTTACAGGTGATTTTAATTATTTTATCTGTCTTTGATTGCTGGTTCTCATTACTGAAGAAGCCTCTTTGGAGCGACTGGATAAAAGGTTGCACCGAACATCGAATTTCAAGGTAGGAGCATGTCCTCTTTCTTTGTTTATAATAATTTTGAATTGTAAATGATATAGAGAAAACAATTTACAAATGGATGTTTGTTTCTAGATATCCATAGGATACTAGGGAGATCACTCTTATTCGCAAGAGGGATATATCCACATAACAAACCCTCATGCAAAAGCCACCATGACATTCATAACTAGTTTATACCCACCCTGTAAGTCCTACCGACTCTAGGGATTTCCCCATCAGAAATAGTTATGACTACCACCAAGTTGCTTTTTATACTTTGACCTTGGGCCACTGAATCCCAATCATCAGTTTTCAATCACCCCTCACCATCATTCCTATGTTAAACCCATCATTTCCAGGATCCTAATCCTCCATATCATTGACCCCGTCGTTCGGTTGAGGCTTCCTTTATGTCGACATCAACACCTCTTTTCTAAAAAGGAAGCGCTACATTGGATCACCCCTCTCCACAAAAAGGGCATCCTCGGGTGGCACTGTGGGGGACATCATTACCCACAGATGTCATCAATTCTCCTGAGATTTGACTACAACACAAGCTTTAATGTCAAGACGGTATCATACCTTACAACCATTGCAATTTGATCAAATTCGTAGAAGACTCGTGCCTTTATAAGCATCTCTTTCAGCAATGCTTACACTAGAAGGTCCCAGCCAGCACCTATCCGTACAATGTGCATTTATATGCCATACCAATTTTACGCATATGGGTACCACTTTCCACCTATAGTCAAATAAAAAACACCCTTGAGGGATTCAACAGTCATCTTCATCAACCAGCAGATCACTACCATAATAGTGACACAGATAGAATATATATTTGTCAAATAGATTTGTTTAACTAGTCAAAGCATCACGAGCATGGGGCATGCTCGCCTCGTATAAATTTTTTATATATTTTATTATACCATTGCTTGCAAGGATCCCACAGGACATGGTCACTCTTCGACCCGGTGCAGGGTGTCTCCAACTCTGAGCTACACACAGGTCTCTCTCTCTCTCCACATAGTACACATAAAAGAAACTATAATGTATTTCAGCTATACAGTTCTTCCTAGACCTCACACATTAGGGGGAAACTGTTATCACTAGAAAATTGAACAAGCAAAGATGACATTATTTAATGTCAGGAAGAAGGATTTATAGGGTTGAGAGACATTAGAGAATCTGAAGTATTTAAAAATCTCTAATGTCTGAAAGGAAAAATCAAGTTGTGCACATAAAGAACAATTCAAATGCGCCTTTATGCACAGAATTCTTCGATAAGTGCGCATTTACGCGAATTTTAATCAAAAATCCGTGTGGTCCTGAGAGTGGTGGAAGTCACTTTCTGGGACCACAAGGCACACTCCAGGACATTGATCCCACACTTGAGGCATCCTAAGGAGAACCGCCCAATCCTCCTTAGGACCTTAAAGGAGCACACAATGGAATAAATGTGGCACAAAATGGAATCACCCTCCTATCCTAGGTCACCATCCACAATGTACCAAGAGAGGGAAGGAGGATTGGAATTATCATATAAAAGGTCACCAAGAGATGAAAAATATGAGAGCACATTGTTGTGCTGGCCAGAATTTCCCCAAGAAATACCAGCAGTGTGTGATCTAGAGCAGAGATAGAGGGGACTCAGTTTTTGGCCATCCAACAACTCCAGTCCACCATAGTAGAGAGAGGGAGAATTTGCGCCAAGGCAGCTCGAAAGTAAATGCATCCTTGCATCAAGACTTGGAGCTCCATAGTTCCAAGGGCCCCTTGGAAAGTGGGTTAAAATTTCATCTTCATTTCCTACCAGCACTTAATAAGAGGGGACGTAAGCACTGCCATTTGGATTATTGAATTTGTTTGACTCTATTTAGAGCTTTTGTGTTATTTGTTTTAGTTTTAGTTTAGTTTTTATGTTTGAATATGCATGCTATTTATTTATCTAGTATGTTTATGTTTTTGCATGTTCCAATAACTTGCTTGAATCCATCTATTTTCTGCCTGTAACCAATAACTTGAGAGGGAAAAACCACCCCTCTTAAGCAAGTGTGATTTGGTACATTCGTGTGCCAAACACACCAACACACACACACACACACACATATACATACATATGCACACTTGTATGATGGATGTAAGTGCCATGAATGTTAGACTTGTGGAGATTAAATTGATTTTTTAGTATTGGTTTATTTTAACGCTTATGCGATGTGGCTTTAATTTATTGATTTCATGTGTTGACATCATTTTGATTTTAGATTTGCACAGGGTCATGCTGTTCTGTTGAAATTTATTTTATGATTGCAGTTTTGATTGCATTTTTTTTATTGGTTGTCCTCCCCTTCTTTACAATTTTTTTCCTTTCAAATGTTATGCTTGGGTCCTAAGGAATTTTTTTGGGCGTGGCAGTAAAGTGACGACGCTCTGGTAAGAGATTTGAGTGGATCCTAGCAAATAAATCGACTTTAGAGAAAGGCCTACACATGAAGGAAATTTAGGAAGGTTGAGAATGGGTAGTGCATGATTGACATAGACAAAAACATGTTGATGTTCGGTAGATGGGCTGAAATAGGCCATCACTAGAATACATTGGATCATTACTCTTGAATGTTATATAAGGCATAAATGAAGAAATGTGTATGGTTGGAATTTAATTGTCAACCTTTCCTAGTAGAAAATAATAGTGGGAACCATTGATACTAACAACAAGGTGAAAATATAAAGCGAGAATTTTGTCTAAAATAATTTCTCGGCCACATTGGTGATTACTGTTGAGAATCCCATATATGCGGTGTATAAATTAATGGAGTTCTCTAAACCCTATCTATATTTGACATAGGTTAATGTATTTTATGTCCATAAATAAGTGGACAACCATATGACAGTTAGGTGGAATGGTTTAGTCCATGCGATAATGGAAAATGATATGACAACCATGAAAATACCACAAAGGAGGTTCTCCTGACCTTAGCTTAATGTACATATATAAATATGTGATATTTTCATGATCATGCCAATGTTTATATGCATATATGAATTCCATTGTGACTTATAGGTTTGTTCATGAGTCATTCTTGTGGAATAATGATGGTTTAAATTCATTTAATATAAATGTGGATGGCATGTAAGAGTCCCAATTGCGCAAGGAATCAAGTGGGAAAAAGTAGCCCTGGGTGATCTATGATTTTCGTATTATGTGAATATGGTTCTTATATTATTTTGATGTTTATACTATGAATAGGGAATGATGAGGTATATATCAACAAAATGAAAGCGGTAAGATTTGAAGCATGCTGAGACAAGAATTTATAATTGAAGAAACCACAGACCCCATATTTGGATTGTGAATGCACATGGTAAAGTGCGGGAAATACATTAGAGGCAATGTTGTTTGGTGCTTGTGGATAGGGACAATTTGGTCTCTGGATTTTCAACATTTTTGTCTACATTTTGTACTATTCCATGTGTATTGTGTATGTGTTGTGTTGTGCATGTGTATTTGTTGTGTTGTATCATGTGTATATGTGTATGTGCTACATTGTACACCATGTATATGTGCATGTGTTGTGTAATGTTTTAGGACAAGAAGGTATGGGATTGTTTGGGCATGCATTGATTAAGACAAGTATATTTCTCGGAATGGGGGTTTCCTAGGCCTGTGAAGGTGTGGATACACCTATATTCCTTTCAATAGAAGAATACCAGGATTGATAGTGCCCATATCCAAAGGGTAGCGATTGGGCTTATTTATATTTAAATATTACTAAGTGCTGGCCTTGGAGCCGAAGAACCACTTAGTAAATTTAAATTCGAAGAGAAGGCAATGGGTGTTTTCTAGGTTTATAAATGGATCCTATGTGTGTATGAGGTCAAAGAGAAGAGAAATAACTAGGCGATTTTAGGGTTTTCAATCGATTCAGTGTGTGTATGAGGTCAAAGAGAAGAGAAGGAACTAGATTCTTATCGGGTTTGGAAATCGATCCAGTGTGTGAAAAACAAACAACAAAGAGTAAATCAAGATAAGTATTACTATTTCAATCAGTTTAATAATTTCTAAATTATAAACATAATTTCATGCTCTGATTTATGATAATGTAACACCCTCCTCCCAAATTTACCCAAGTTAACTAGACTACTGGGGTAAACATGTGATGAAGATTTACTATGATATCATTCAACCTCCTAGATCACCTTAAATAATTGGAATTGACAAACAAAAACCTTACTGACTTCCCTCAGGTGCTAGAAGACCCTAAAGTGCTAAACCACCCTTCCAGGTGCTAAAACCATGAGATAAGCTGCTTTTTCACTAATATGGACTCTTTGATGCTGGCATAACAGTGCCTAAATTTCAATGTAACCCTCTAGTCACATGAATAATCTTGCAAGGGTACAACTATAGTCTTTTTCACCTAGTTCTGTGCCAGCGACTACAAGATCTAAGGCACTTTTTTAGGGCTAGTCCCTAGACCACTTCCAAAAACTTAATGAAACTTTCAGAAATTATAAATGACATAAGGAAAAGTCCTTTCATAAAAAATTGAACAATAAAGTGACCTAACCAGGCCTAACCATGACATACATTCCATCAAAAAAATCATTCCAACATGTAATATACAATTCATAGTTACATATATCAACATAGGGATCTCATACTTACCTTAGAATCGTCAAGAAGGTCTTATGCCCTCTCATAATATATTCATTATCATCTATTAGGTAATGCATTCATTAACCATTCATTTACTAATCAAAACATGATGAGAGCCATAACTAAAGTCTGTCATAAAACCATGCTTATAACCAAAATATAACCAAAATATTAACAATGATTTAACAATCATCAAAGCCACATAATAAAAAGTATAAATACTTATGAAATACAGGAGAGAAAGAGCTCTTATTAACATATGAAAATCCAAAAAATTTAGGGACTTCCACGTACCACTCGACCATAGATTGGGCTGAACCAAATCTTTCTTTAAATCCAATCACGCTCATGCCATATTCTAAGCATGAATGTGGGACTCACAGAAAAACCAACCAGGGCTTCCTCAGGCTTTACCGTGTATCCTTCCATTACCGATCAAGGAATTCCTAAGCCCAAAACCATCATCTATACAATTAGGCTTTACTGTGTATCCCAGATTTGTTATTCAAGGGATTCCTAGGCCCAAACAAGAAACATACACTACCAGGCTTCACCGCAATCCCACCATTACCGGTAAAGGGATCACTACGCCTAAAAAATCATGGATGCCTCCAAATTTATTCACCAATACCTTTAGGAATTTTCCTATCTCCAACCTCAGGCTTTACTATGTATCCTTCCATTACAGGTCAATGGATGCCTAGGCCCAAACAAAGAAACATACACTACCAGGATTTACCGCAATCTCTCTAAAATTGTTCAAGGCATCAATACATAATAAACAAGCATTGATGCCTCTAGATTTATTCCCTAATACCTTGAGGAATTTCCCCATATCCACCCCTAGGATTTACCGTGTATCCTGCCATTACTGATCAAGGGATTCCTAGGCCCTTGGGAATTTGTTTGTGACCACTGTTAGCCACCTATAATATTTTGTTATACCAAAAGGTGGCTAAGATCTTTTTTGAGCCTCCAAGGAACAAATTTTATCACCAAAAATTGTTGGCTCTTGAAGACTCCTTGTAGGCCTCATGCCTCTGTCCAAAATCCTCATTTTCTATCCCATTTTATACTCAGGAATTTCTCTTTGGTTCCAAGCTTAGAAAGCTACGAAGATTGTCATTTCTCTCTTCACAAAACCTTTCATCTTATCATTTTTTCTCCATCAAAAACTACCCTTGTTTTCATAAGTCCTCTTCTTTCCATTTATGAAAAAATTCCCCTTTCATAGTTAAAAACTCACTTTTTAACTATTTCGGAACCCCCCGATCATATTATTTCCTCATATAACCATAGAGCCCGCAATCGGGTGATAAACCATTGAAAAATCCCTCTCAGATCAATATTTTCCTTTGTAAACCCAAAAACCCACTTTCCGAAAGTTTTAAAGTTAAAAACTTAAAACCACGTGATAAATATAAATGGGTTGATTGAAAAGAGCCGATCGCGCAATCGCAATCGGAAACAACACAAATGGGTTGATCGGAAAGACCAGGATCAATGGCCCGATTGCGATTGGCCCTTGTCTTTATACTCCCGGGCATATTACATTCCATGAAAACCACCGGCCCCGCAACCGGGCGCCTTTTTTCCTTTGCTTATATATTTTCCGCCCGATCCATTATAACTTGTGTTTATTGCAAAAACTTTGGTTTTTCATATGTTTAAAATTTTTTTCCGCCGGTGCGTAGGTCGAAGAAATCCTGACCGTTGATCTAGTTCTTCGATCCAACGGTCCGCGCACAATCACATCGCAACTTTTCCTTATTGCGCAATCACATGCCCATCTCTACGACCTCCGATTGCCGATCCCCGATTCAATCCCGACCGTCGATCTTGTTCTCAGATCAACGGTCTGCGCTCAATCTCAAGTTCCCTCTGATCGCAATCGCAAGCCTTCCCGTCTCACTCCCCATTGCGATCCACCGATTCCATCGCAGCCGTCCATCTTTTTCGCAATCCGACGGCCATCGCACACCCTTGCGATCACTCTGATTACATCCTATTTGTTCATTTCCCGCTGATCCAATGGTCATCGCTTGATCGCACTGGTCGCCCGAACGCTAATCGCAAGCCCGTTCCACAGTCCTCCGATTTAATTCTAGCCGTCCATCTCCTTGATGATCGAACGGACAACGCTCAATCGCATCGCTACGTTTCAATCGCATCCCCTTCTCTGCCCTCCCCGATCGCGATCCTCTGATTAAATCTGAGCCGTCTATCCTCCCGAGGATCCAACGGTCCTTATTCCCTCCGATCACAAGTCTTGCCCCGTTTCAAAAACCCTCCGATTCACCTTCCGCCTTCGATCTGATCTGCATATCAACAGCCAGCGCTCAATCGCATCGGAAATTTACATCGCATGCACTTGCCTGCCACCCCCGATTGAGATCCTCTGATTAGATCAGGACCGTCCACGTGTCCAGATCGGACGGTCCAAAACCACCCCGCCTTATTTCTTCTCCCCGCTCTCATTTTTCTGTTTTGCACCGATCTCCACCGTTAGATATTTTTATCCGACAGCTACGCTCCTCCCCCGCCATCTGAAGCAGTTTAAACCTATTTTTCATAGGATTTCTTAAATTGTTTTGTGTTTGATGCAGGTGTTCTAAATGGTTTTCCATTGTATAACGAAGAAATGCCAAGGGATGGGAATGACGATTCTCATGCCCTCGTTTCATTACAGAGAAGCCATTCACGGGGCTCTATTCCATGTTTCGTCAGTACTCTATGAGTATTGATGCCGTAAAGCCCAGTGCGGGTCTGCACATCGACAAGACACTGTTTTAATTCAAACACAGTTAAAGAGTATCAATTTTGAAGACAGAGCACAACAGATGAAGATTGAAGACAGTTTTTACGGCGATTACGGCTAAGATAGTTATCAAAAGCCTAATCCCCAATCTAAAACACAGTTTAAAAGAAAACCTAAAGTGTTTCATCAGGAATATTGCCTCCATCGCCATAATTTGAGGCAAATTGATTCCTCAACCACCGCAATGCCACCTATTGCCTCAAAATGTCAGTCAGAGGCTAAATTTATTGAACAAGATCAGATATTATGCCTCGGAATAGCCAAAGAAGTTATTTCTGCCCCAAATTTAATGACAGAATATCTGTAGAGTTTCTCCCCACAGTACGCAGAGCCTCAAAGTCAAATAAAGCTCCTGTTGAGCTTAATTCATAAATGTAAAACAGTTAATACAGTGTTCCACCTGTGAATTTCTTCATCGAGCCCCTCAAAAGGCCACGAAGTCTTGAATCTGTATTAATTTCTTCGAGAGATCTTTTGTTAGGTCTCACCTCCTCATTCTTCTATAAATACTTCAGTAGAAGATGAGTGAAGGGTTGTATTAGTTGGTTGTTAATGTAATTGCTGAAACATTCTATGTAACTGAGCTGAAAACTCTTGACTGTAGATAGTGGTTTCATCGGCTCTTGGAGCTCTTCTTGTAGCAGATAGGTTAGGTTGTGAAGAGAGATGGATTAAAACATTGGACCTGAAGATTGTAACCGGTTTGAAGCATCAATACAAGCTGATTTATGGGATCCTGGTCTATGCTGATGGTGATGTTATTCTCACTGTGAACTTTTCATTTTATTTCCGTTTTCAATTCGTTTCATTTTCCACTGTAAAGAACAGTTTGAACAGTGTTAGGACTTACTGTATACCAGTAACCTTCTCTGGCTGAGAAATCTTTATTCCAATGTTTTCTTCTAATTGTGTTATTTAGAAATGATTTAATTCAGTCTAAGTACAGAGATGGTGGCATTCCCTCATCTTTTCGTCACAGCTGAATGTTATTTTTAGATGTTACTTTCAATATATGTTGTGTAAGGAATGAATTGAGGAAATCAAAGGTTAGCCCTGAGTCCCTTTCTTGTTTGCTCAACTATTCGATTGTTTCCCTTAGGATGTGTTAAAAGCTGACTAGTTTCAAAGTACTTATCAGATCTTAGGCCATTCTGTGTTATCTTTGTGATTGTCTTGGATGTAACTAAGTAAAGGAGAGCTAGGAGAGGATTAGGGTGAGCTCAGCCCACTAGTTTCTACTCCAAAAGGTTGCCTTCAAGTTTCCCTTCCTTTTTTTTTTGTATTCTATTAGAAGTGTATCAAAGGCTGGATAGTTTCAAAGTACTTACCAAATCCTAGTTTGCTTCTATGTTTTTCTTAAGTGCTTGGTCAAAGGCTGGCTAGTTTCAAAGTACTTACCAGATCCTGGGCTGCTCTTTGTTCTGCATCTGTCTTTTCCCTTTCTTATTTGTATCACTCCATTCCATAAATCAAACTCTAAAGAGATCCTTAGGCATAGATGACTTGCCCCATAGATCATTCTTGAACCTGAATGTTTCAATTAAATCCTCTTATGACTCGATAGCCCAATGGATTGACAACTTGCCATCATCCCCCTTCTTGATCAAAGCTTACTCTTTTGCTTGCAACTTCTCACCATTGAACCTATTTACATATAGATCTTTCTGCCTCAGACAGCAATTATGTTCAATCATCCGAAAAGACCAAACAAAACCCTTGGACCTCATAACTAGCTTAATATCATCACTTTAAATTTCAAAGACAATATCCATGTTTGTACATATTGGAGAGATCCTCTCCGAATTCAGGAGGGCTAGATCCTAGAATCCCAAAGTTGGTTGAAATGATGTTAACTCTGTGATCGGACTTTGCCAATCTTGCTTGTTACAGAGACCTAACATTTCTGGCGACTCCGCTGGGGACCTGAGTTTTTTTAATACCTTTTAGAGGCCTCATAAAACCCTTTATTCGAGAACATTTTGAGAGTAAAAAGCAGCCTTTTCAAGCACTACCAAGAAATGGTAATCATGATGGAGCTTGTTTGAATCAGTGACAAACTAGGTCAACCCTAGGATTCTTTTAAGTTTTATCTAACCTTGGAAAATCAGCTAGCTTAGCCATAAGGATAGACTGTCTTTGTTTCATAACCGTAGCTAAGTTTTGAGGCAAAGTTAGGACATTCTTCTAAACCATAAATAAAGCAATTCAAAAAATACCAAGAAACATTTCAGATTGGTAGTAAAACACCAGTTTTTGATATCTTGTTTACGTTTTGATGTGTTTTACTCTATACTCTTAAGATAGAGTCTGGAAAGGGCCAGGTAGCCTCCGGGTCTCATCCTCTTTAGGGGTGACATATCTGGTGAATTCCCTCCCAGTCAATCTCTGGTTAGAGTTTGTTGTGTTTTGAGATATCCTTGAAAAGGAATGTTTCACAAACACTGTGGTGGACAGTGTACTCCTTTGAAAACACTTTGGACTTTCCACCTGGCGACTTCACAATCATGAACAGACCTTAAGACTCCACTGGGAAGAACCCTCATCATTACAATACCCTTTTAAACCTGGTTAGAAGGCTGTGGGATTAAAAATAAGAAAACAGATTAGTTGACCTTTCAAAGATTGTCATATCTGGTTGAACTTTTCTTGTTTACTTGGGTCTAAAAACTTAGCATAGTGGCTCATAAAAAGATTCACACTAGAGCCCATCCTGACCCAGATCCACCTGAGATAGTTGACAACCCGGAAAGAATCCTTAGGAAGTCTCCTAAGATACAATCTTCAACTGTTTTCAGATCACCCCTAAGAGCTAATTCAGTCCCTGAAAACCTTTCAGCTCTTCAGAAATCACAAACGGACTTCTTAAACCCCTTTAGGACTAGGTCATTTGGTGATTTAGATCAGTTAGATTCTGAGTCTTCACATTCATCCCTGGAAAAAGGTGAACCTCTTGGGGATAGAGAATCAACACCTCCTGATTTACATTTTCTACATAATCTAGGTGTCTCTCATCCAAGATCAGCTCAGCAATCTACTGTTGTTCCATCCACTTCTGTTCATCTTTCATCCATTGTTCAAACCACTCCACTTCAACCCACACCTCCTCTTGTAAATCCACCACCTATCATGGCAGCATGGTATGCTCCCTTAGTCCTTCCTGTACCATTAGTCAATCTTCCACAGGACTATCAGTCCAAAATTCCATTGTATGATGCTAGCAATACTATAACATCATCTCAACATGTGGACAAGATGAATGACTACTTTGACAGAAACGAAATTGATGATGATTCTGTCAAGTTGAGACTATTTGCTCAAAGTTTGGGGGGAGAAACAAGAAAATGGTTTAAAGGTTTAACCCCCCATAGTATTAACGATCTCCAAGCCTTCCATCAAACATTCTTAAACAAGTGGGAAGTGAGAAAGAATCCTCTCCAAGTCCTTGCTGATTATAACAATCTCCATAGGAACCCTGGGGAAAGTGTACAAGCTTATTGTACCAGATTTAACAGTGTGTATAATGCACTTTCCCCTGAACTAAAACCTCCTCAGGGCTCAGCTTTAAACAAATTTCCTGAAGGGTTTGATCCGGACATGACATATTCACTCAGAGAAAGAGTTTTTGCAACCCTTGAAGATATGCAAAGAGGTGCTCTTTCTGTGGAAGTTAACCTCATGGAGAAGAGAGCAAGGATGAAAGCTGAAAAGAGAGTATCTTTTAGAGAGGAATCCACCCCTTCCACTTCAAGCTCAAAGATGGAAAGAATGATGGAAGAAATGATGAAGAAAATGAGCATTCAGAGAGAGCGCAAGCAAGTTTAAATCAAAACACTCATCAAAATAGAAACCAAAGCCAGAATCATAATATTAGAAGAAATCAGCCTCCAAACAGACCCCGGGAAGATGATCAACATATCACCCCTCCCTTTCATCAAAACTTTTTAAGTGAGGTTGAGCAAGCAGAACAAATAACAGAGGAGGATGATATAAACTTATTTGGGGTAGATGATGATGACTTTGAGGTTCATTATGATAATAAACAAGGTCGTTATACACCTTACGATGACAAAAGAAATGATAATGAAAATTATTATCAGAACATGGAAAACGCGGTCATAGAACCTTTAAAGGAATATGAACTCAGAAGCAAATCTAATCAACAAACCCCCAACAATAACACCTCTGACAAACCTTCTCAAAAGAGCACTACAACCCAGTCTAAAACCATCAAACAAAAAGATAAAACAGTAGCTGTTAATTCTGGTAGTGGTAAAGAGAAAGACACTCAAAATATTGAAAAACGGAGTGCAAACATTAGCAGTACTAACACCCCGGCTAGTACTCCTGGTAAAACAACTATTCCAACTATAGATAAAACAAATCAGCAAGTTGTTATTGCTGATAAAGTGGCAGTAAACAAGGCTGAAATCAATGTTTTAAAGAGTTAAAACCTTTTTAGCCTAGAACAGGAAATCTCAAAGATCAAAATTTCTGTTCCTTTGACTGAGTTAGCTGCCCAACATGTATATAGGTCCAAAATTTTGAAAGCTTTGAACTTAGAAGATAATGAAGATTCACTCAATCTTAATGATGACCAACCAGAGATTATTTTTGGTCCAAAGATTGAAGGAAAGTTCCAAGAGGAAACTGTCCCTCCCTTTTACGTAAGCTTAAACATTCATGACAAAATTCTGCACAACGCTATGCATGACTTGGGTGCTTCCCATAATTTAATGCCAAAAGCTGTAATGGAAAGCCTGGGTCTTGAAATTACCAGACCTTACAAAGACTTGTACTCCTTTGACTCAAGCAGAGTTAAATGTCTAGGATTGATAAAAGATCTCTGTGTTAACTTAACCCAGATTCCAGCCAAATGTTTAGTCATGGATGTTGTTGTGGCTGATGTACCCCCAAAGTATGGAATGCTTTTGTCAAGATCTTGGGGGGCTAAGCTACAGGGAACCATGCAGATGGACATGACCTATGCGACTATCCCTATTTTTAATTAGACTAGAAGACTTTACAGGGAAATCCACATGTAGTACACAGTGACAAGTCAAGACCAGCCTCAAAACTCTCCTTTGTACGTTGTAAGCACAAGCCTCGATTCTTTTATCATGTTTAAATTATGATGAAGCACTTACAAAAAAAATCTTTTCAACAGAATCAATGGCTGAAACGGAGGAAGAGGACCACAACGCTGAACTGCCAAAACAGTCTAGTGTGTCTAAAAACCCTAGCAAACTAAACACAGGTCTTGAACTGCAAGTCATCAATCCATTAAACTTAAAACTTGACAGTCGAGAAGACGATCCTCAACCCGATGAAAAACTGGAGGGATCAAATTATATAAAGGAGATACACCAAAACAATAAAATTGAAAATGTTCCTCTCTGGACGATGTATTTTGATGGGTCATGCACTAAAACAAATGTTGGTGCGGGTGTCTGGATCACTAACACTGAAAACAATCATATAGAATGTATTTCATGTAAATTAAACTTTCAGTTTTCCAACAACATAGCGGAGTATGAATCCCTTCTCTTAGGCTTGCATCTCTTGAAAAAGCTAGGTGCCAAGAGAATCAATGTATATGGCGATTCCGAATTAATCATTAGGCAAGTTAATGGGGAGTATAATGCAAATCAACCCAGACTTAGGGCCTACAGGAATGATGTTATGGATCTTTTAAAAACGTTTGAGGAGTCCAACTTGATTTTTGTCCCAAGGAAAAGAAACATTGCAGCCCACAATTTAGCCTTTGCTGCTAGAACCTACCCAATACTGTATGATGACACCTCTCAGATAAAATTCAAACCAGCTATCCCAGATAACAAGAAATATTGGCAGGTGTTTGACGGAGATAAACAAATAGAAGACTTCATGCAATTCAGAAATGAATTTGAGCTCCATAGTTCAGATTCAGATTATGATACAGACTGCAGTGAAGAAAATTTCCTTGGGGAAGAAGAGACGTCTCCTGAGCCTATAAACATTAACCTTCCGACTATCAAACTTAGAGACCAAGCAGAATTAAGTGCAAAATCTGAAACAGAGGAATGGGAAACTCTGCATTCTAAGGATGATAGTTTGCCCAAAGGTTTGGCCCCTCTAGAAGAACTATTTGATTTTGATGATGTGGCCAATAAACCAAAACTGGAACCTGTAGAGACTGAAGTAGAGGAGTGCAATATAGGCAGTGAGGAAAAACCTAAAATGATCAAACTGTCCAAAACTCTGCCAGCTCACTTTAAACTCAAATACATAGAGCTATTCAAAGAGTTTTCTGATGTTTTTTCTTGGAGTTACGAAGATCTTAAATCCTATGACACTGAAATAATACAGCACAAAATTCCTCTTAAAGAGAACCAAAAGCCATTCAAACAGAAACTGCGCAGAATAAACCCTGTCCAGTTGCCATTGGTTAAGAAGGAAATCATGAAGATGCACAATGCTGGTATTATTGTCCCTATTAGATATTCTGAGTGGGTATCTAATCTGGTGTCTGTTAGGAAGAAGACTGGAGAAATCGGGCTTTGTATAGACTTCAGAAATTTAAACAAAGCTTCATTGAAAGACAACTACCCTTTACCCAAGATGGATCACATTTTGCAAAGGGTGGTGGGGTATAAAAGAATTTCTTTGCTAGATGGCTTTTCAGGGTATAACCAAGTCTTAGTCCACCCTGATGATCAATTAAAGACGACGTTTACTACACCATGGGGCACTTTCATGTATGTGAAAATGCCTTTTGGTCTAATGAATGCTGGAGTAACCTTTCAGAGAGCCATGGACATAGCATTCTCGGAATAATTGGGCTTCTTCATCATTATCTATCTCGATGATGTAACTGTGTTTTCAAAAACGGATGAAGAACACTTAGAACATTTGAGAAAGGTTTTCGAGAAGTGCAGAAGGTTTGGAATATCTTTGAACCCTAAGAAGACACTATTTGGTCTCCAAGAAGGTAAGCTTCTTGGACACATTATTTCAGAGGAGGGTATAAAGATAGATCCAAAGAGGATTGAGGCTATATTGCAAATCTCTCATCCTCGAAATATCAAAGAGTTGCAGTCTTTCATTGGAAAAATAAAATTTTTGAGAAGGTTCATCCCTAACCTAGCTGAGCTCCTTAGAATATCACAAACATGCTGAAGAAGGAGCAAGGGATAAAATGGACCTTGGAAGCAAAGACATCCTTTGAGCTGGTGAAACAAGCGTTAACCAAAACACCGGTTCTCATAAGCCCTGATTTTTCAAAATATTTTTATATCTTCTCATTTGCATCAGAACATACTATAGCTGCTGTCCTTTTACAGAAAAATTCACAGGGACAAGAGCAACCTATTGCATTCTTTAGCAAGGCATTGAGGGATGCCCCTTTGAAGTATAGCATTATGGAAAAGCAAGATTTTTCTTTGGTTAAAGCATTGAAAGACTTCAGAGTATACGTCCTTCACTCACACGTCATTGCCTTTGTCCCAAATTCGGTTGTAAAAGACATTCTAACCCAGGATCCAGATGGTAAAAGAGGTAAGTGGATTGCAGTAATTCTTGAATATGATTTAGAAATAAAACCCACTAAGCTAATCAAAGGCCAGGGTCTAGCTAAATTAATGGTTGAATCAAATTGTGAACTTCTTGATATTAATATGATCGATGCTTTAGATAACCAAGAAGAACTCTCAACTCCTGTTGTTGAAGATCATTTTATGATTTCTCCTTGGTATGTTGATATCGTTTATGTTTTGCTTAATTTAAATACACCTCCTTGTTTATCGAAAACAAAGGCAAGGTTCTTAAAACTGAAAGCAGTAAACTATTGCATTGTAGATAGGTGTCTTTATTGGAAAAATGCTAGTGGTATATTGCTTAAATGTTTTCCTGAGTTTGATGCAGAGAAGGTTAAGCAGGAATTTCATGAAGGAGAGTGTGGGGGTCATTTATATTGGAAGTCAACAGCCAACAAAATTTTGAGGGTTGGTTTCTATTGGCCTACTCTTTTTCCTGATGTACACAAGATGACCACTACTTGCCATAAATGCCAACTATTCGAAGGCAAAAGAAAATTGTTACCCCTTCCTCTGCATCCAATCACTGTTGAAGCCCCATTTCAACAGTGGGGACTTGACTTCATAGGTGAAATCCATCCCTCATCTTCTGCCCAACATAGATGGATCCTTACTGCCACAGATTATTTCACTAAGTGGATAGAAGCCATTCCTTGTAGGCAAGCCAATGATTCAGTTATTATAAAATTCATAAAAACCAATATCCTTTCCAGATTTGGCTGCCCTACCAAGATCATCACAGATAATGCAGCAGCATTTGGATCAAAGAAAATGGTGGAATTCTGTCGCAAATATCAGATAACATTGGGACACTCCACAGCCTATTACCCTCAAGGTAATGGACTTGCAGAGTCTTCCAACAAAAGCTTAGTGAACATAATAAAGAAACTGTTGGAGGACAACAAGAAGTCTTGGCACACAAAGCTTATCCATGCACTTTGGGCTGACAGATTAACTTTGAATAAATCTATTGGTATGTCACCTTTTCAGCTTGTGTATGGTACAGATGCAATCTTTCCTAATAGCCTTGGTGTACCAGTTATGAAGTTTATCCAAGAATTGCAGACTGAAGATAATGACATGATCAGAAGAATAAATCGGACCATTCATCTTCAGCAAATCAGAGAGGAAGTGTACAACAAAACATTGCAGAAACAGGACAGCATTAAGAAGCTTTTTGACAGAAGAACAAAGGCCAGCAATTTCAAGATTGGGGACAAAGTTTTAAAGTGGGACTCAAAGAGAGAAGATAAGGGAAAGCATGGTAAATTTGACAATCTATGGCTTGGCCCTTACTCCATTCATTCAGTTGCTGGAAACAATGCATTCTTCTTACAAGAGCTGAATGGAACAGAATTGTTTGGGGGTCATGTCAATGGCAGGATGCTTAAGCATTATATTTCTTAAACCATTCTATGTTTTGAAGCCTTTTTCCCTTTTCCATTGTAAACATTTCATCCATCATTGCATTCAAAGTTATGAAAAATCAGAAAAATACAAAAACAAAGAAAGAAAGAAAAGAGGGCAGAAATGTAAACAAGAAAGGCAAAGCCCCATGCCAAAAAAGAGGAACAAATCTGAAAGTGTGCAAGCTTAAATGCCACTCCTACAAAACACACTTCTAGTTAGTCAAACTGTTTAATCTTGACTAATTAGCTTTCAATTTTCTGCTGATAGGATAGTGAATTTGATTTGCCAAAACGTTTAATCTTGGCTTATCAGTAGATAGATTAGGATAGAAATTAAGGTTCAAACAAACTCAAAATCTGAACCAAAGTTTCCAAAGAGAGATGACTCAAAACTGTTTTATTTTCTGAGTCATAAAAGAGGAAAAAATGGTTCTAATTTGCTCAAAATCTAAATCAGATATCAAGGAAGAGATAGCTCACAGAAAAAAGAAAAAAAGAAAAATCATAGCTATGAAAAGAAGAGAGAAGGCCATAATAAGAAGCTTTCAGATCTTAAGCCTTCAATTTTTGATGTTCAATTTCCGCAAATAATAATCTATGTGCAGCTTGTTTTTATGCCATAGATCATAGCAAGTCGAACAGCTCAATCTTGACTTGACTATTTTTAAATTTCTGTCGTAGAATTTAGAGAATGAAAGTTTGTTGGACTGTTTAATCCCAACAGATAGTAGACTAGGTAGAGAAATATCTGAGCTCAACTGTTTAATCTGAGTTCAGGGAGAAATAAGGATTAGAAATAGATTAGATTTCCTACTTTAAAAAGAATAAAATGTTGTGAATAGAGTTTTCCAATCCAAGTGCACTCTCATGAAGAAAAAATTTTAGATCAGTAGGATTGGAGTAGGTAGAAGTTGTATTGATGAAATTCATTTTTCTTTCATGACTGATATTTTTATCAAATAAAAGCAAGAGCAAGCAGTGGGTCAGGCACCAGTCAACATCCCAGAGAAATCAAGTCTGAATTCTTGATGCTTTCAAGAAGGCACCATCCCCAAGTGGAGCCACTGTTAGCCACCTATAATATTTTGTTATACCAAAAGGTGGCTAAGATCTTTTTTGAGCCTCCAAGGAACAAATTTTATCACTAAAAATTGTTGGCTCTTGAAGACTCCTTATAGACCTCATGCCTCTGTCCAAAATCCTCATTTGCTGTCCCATTTTATACTCAGGAATTTCTGCTGGTTCCAACTGAAAGACTGCTGAAAGATCGTCATTTCTCCTCTTCTCAAAACCTTTCATCTGCTCCCATTTTTCTCCATCAAAACTACCTTGTTTTCATAAGTCCTCTTCTTTCCATTTATGAAAAAATTCCCCTTTCATAGTTAAAAACTCACTTTTTAACTATTTCGGAACCCCCCGATCATATTATTTCCTCATATAACCATAGAGCCCGCAATCGGGTGATAAACCATTGAAAAATCCCTCTCCGATCAATATTTTCCTTTGTAAACCCAAAAACCCACTTTCCGAAAGTTTTAAGTTAAAAACTTAAAACCACGTGATAAATATAAATGGGTTGATTGAAAAGAGCCGATCGCGCAATCGCAATCGGAAACAACACAAATGGGTTGATCGGAAAGATCAGGCTCAATGGCCCGATTGCGATTGGCCCTTGTCTTTATACTCCCGGGCATATTACATTCCGTGAAAACCACCGACCCCGCAATCGGGCGCCTTTTTTCCTTTACTTATATATTTTTCGCCCGATCCATGATAACTTGTTTTTATTGCAAAAAATTTGGTTTTTCATATGTTTAAAGGTTTTTTCCGCCGGTGCGTAGGTCAAAGAAATCCTGACCGTTGATCTAGTCCTTCGATCCAACGGTCCGCGCACAATCGCATCGCAACTTTTCCTTATTGCGCAATCGCATGCCCATCTCTACGACCTCCGATTGCCGATCCCCGATTCAATCCCTACCGTCGATCTTGTTCTCAGATCAACGGCCTGCGCTCAATCGCAAGTTTCCAATCGCACGTTTCAAATCGCATGCGTTTTTGTTGCACTCCCGATTGCCGATCCCCGATTAAATCCCGACCGTTGATCTTGTTCTCAGATCGACGGTCTGCGCTCAATCGCAAGCCTTCCCGTCTCACTCCCGATTGTGATCCGCTGATTCCATCGCATCCGTCCATCTGTTTTGCAATCCGATGGCCATCGCACACCCTTGCGATCCCTCCGATTACATCCTATCCGTTCATTTCCCGCTGATCCAACGATCATCGCTTGATCGCACTGGTCGCCCGATCGCAATCGCAAGCCTTCCCGTCTCACTCCCGATTGCGATCCATCGATTCCATCGCAGCCGTCCATCCGTTTCGCAATCCGACGGCCATCGCACACCCTTGTGATCCCTCCGATTATATCCTATCCGTTCATTTCCCGCTGATCCAACGATCATCGCTTGATCGCACTGGTCGCCCGAACGCTAATTGCAAGCCCGTTCCACAGTCCTCCGATTTTATCCTAGCCGTCCATCTCCCTAATGATCGGACGGACAGCGCTCAATCACATCGCTGCGTTTCAATCGCATCCCCTTCTCTGCCCTCCCCGATTGCGATCCTCCGATTAGATCAGGACCGTCCACGTGTCCAGATCGGACGGTCCAAAACCACCCCGCCTTATTTTTTCTCGCCGCTCTCATTTTTCTGTTTTGCACCGATCTCCACCGTTAGATATTTTTATTCAACGGCTACGCTCCTCCCCCGCCATCTGAAGCAGTTTAAACCTATTTTTCGCAGGATTTCTTAAATTGTTTTGTGTTTGATGCAGGTGTTCTAAATGGTTTTCCATTGTATAATGAAGAAATGCCAAGGGCTGGGAATGACGATTCTCATGCCCTCGTTTCATTACAGAGAAGCCATCCACAGGGCTCTATTCCATGTTTCGTCAGTACTCTATGAGTATTGATGCCGTAAAGCCCAGTGCGGGTCTGCACATCGACAAGACACTGTTTTAATTCAAACACAGTTAAAGAGTATCATTTTTGAAGACAGAGCACAGCAGATGAAGATTGAAGACAATTTTTATGGGGATTATGGCTAAGACAGTTATCAAAAGCCTAATCCCCAATCTAAAACAAAGTTTAAAAGAAAACCTAAAGTGTTTCATCGGGCATATTGCCTCCACCGCCATACTTTGAGGCAAATTGATTCCTCAACCACCGCAGTGCCACCTATTGCCTCAAAATGCTCAGTCAGAGGCTAAATTTATTGAACAGGATCAGATATTATGCCTCGAAACAGCCAAAGAAGTTATTTTTGCCCCAAATTCAATGACAGAATATCTGTAGAGTTGCTCCCCACAGTACGCAGAGCCTCAAAGTCAAATAAAGCTCCTGCTGAGCTTAATTCATAAATGTAAAACAGTTAATACAGTGTTCCACCTGTGAATTTCTTCATCGAGCCCCTCAAAAGGCCACGAAGTCTTGAATCTGTATTAATTGCTTCAAGAGATCTTTTGTTAGGTCTCACCTCCTCATCCTTCTATAAATACTTCAGTAGAAGATGAGTGAAGGGTTGGATTAGTTGGTTGTTAATGTAATTGCTGAAACATTCTGTGTAACTGAGCTGAAAACTCTTGACTGTAGATAGTGGTTTCATCGGCTCTTGGAGCTTTGCTTGTAGCAGATAGGTTAGGTTGTGAAGAGAGATGGATTAAAACATTGGACCTGAAGATTGTAACCAGTTTGAAGCATCAATACAAGCTGATTTATGGGATCCTGGTCTATGCTGATGGTGATGTTATTCTCACTGTGAACTTGTCATTTTATTTCTGTTTTCAATTCGTTTCATTTTCCACTGTAAAGAACAGTTTGAACAGTGTTAGGACTTACTGTATACCAGTAACCTTCTCTGGCTGAGAAATCTTTATTTCAATGTTTTCTTCTAATTGTGTTATTTAGAAATGATTTAATTCAGTCTAAGTACAGAGATGCTGGCGTTCCCTCATCTTTTCGTCACAGCTGAATGTTATTTTTAGATGTTACTTTCAATATATGTTGTGTAAGGAATGAATTGAGGAAATCAAAGGTTATACCTGAGTCCCTTTCTTGTTTGCTCAACTATTCAATTGTTTCCCTTAGGATGTGTTAAAAGCTGACTAGTTTCGAAGTACTTATCAGATCTTAGGCCATTCTGTGTTATCTTTGTGATTGTCTTGGATGTAACTAAGTAAAGGAGAGCTAGGAGAGAATTAGGGTGAGCCCAGCCCACTATTTTCTACTCCAAAGGTTGCCTTCAAGTTTCCCTTCATTTTTATTTGTATTCTATTAGAAGTATATCAAAGGCTGGATAGTTTCAAAGTACTTACCAGATCCTAGTTTGCTTTTATGTTTTTCTTAAGTGCTTGGTCGAAGGTTGGCTAGTTTCAAAGTACTTACCAGACCCTGGGCTTCTCTTTGTTCTGCATCTGTCTTTTCCCTTTCTTATTTGTATCACTCCATTCCATAAATCAAACTCTAAAGAGATCCTTAGGCATAGATGACTTGCCCCATAGATCATTCTTGAACCTGAATGTTTCAATTAAATCCTCTTATGACTCCATAGCCCAATGGATTGACAACTTGCCATCATCCCCCTTCTTGATCAAAGCTTACTCTTTTGCTTGCAACTTCTCACCGTTGAACCTATTTACATATAGATCTTTCTGCCTCAGACAGCAATTATGTTCAATCATCCGAAAAGACCAAAAAAAACCCTTGGACCTCATAACTAGCCTAATATCATCACTTTAAACTCCAAAGACAATATCCATCTTTGTACATATTGGAGAGATCCCTCTCCGGATTCAGTAGGGCTAGATCCTAGAATCCAAAATTTGGTTGAAATGATGTTAACTCTGTGATCGGACTTTGCCAATCTTGCTTGTTACAGAGACCTAACAACCACCTCACCTGTTTCAAAAACCATCCAAAAATCTAACTCAACCAAATGAAAGAACCCCATCGCACCATGCTATCTAGAAATGGAAAGGCAAGTTTGAAACCACGGTCACACCTAGAAAAACCCATGATAATGACAGAAAGAGAACCAAATACATACATGCATGAACCATGCATGCCAAAACTAGCAACGAAATCATACATGCCACTCGATACCTTCAAGTAATCCCCTGCAACCACTTGATCCAAATTTTCCTTACTTGATCATTTCTTTCCTTTAATTTCTTATCCTTCCTTTTCCTTCCTTTATCTAATGTTAGAGCTCTCCAAGAATGATCTAAGTGTGCAAGAGTATGGGAGAATAGAGAGAATAAATAGAGAGCTCCAAAACTAAATTGAAAAAATCTAACCAACCAAAAGCTATGAACTGGTCCTGATAAGCATTTTTATCATTGAGGCCTCTATTTTCCTTCAATTTTTTCCTCACATGCAATCTGTGACCTTTCATGTTCCTTTTCTCCTACTTTCCATTATTTTCATAAGTAAAATGCCAATTAATGCCTCTTTTCCTTTCCAAAGCCTTTTCCAATTTCCCTTAGCCATAATAAACAAAATGAACACCCACTAGGAAATTTTTCCGAACATTCAACTTGGAATACATGTCCCATGAAATTGGTCTTATTTTGTCTTTACTAAATTTAAATTACATGAATTATTAACTCGGGGATGTTATAGAGACCTCCCCCTTAGGGGAACAACGCCCCCAATGTTCTATGACACCTATGACTAGAAAATCGCCAAAAACAAAACATACTAACTATGGAGCATTATAACTCATCTCATTGCATTATTTACAATGAAATCTTGTTGAAAACATGACAATCATACCATTTATTGGAGCTTTATAGCTCAACTCATTAGAATATTTACAATAATATACACATATACACATATGCACATTTTCTTAACTAGCAAATAAAAGGATGTGATGACTACATTAACAACAAGGGAATCTAGAGGCTCACATCCACCATAAAAGTAATGTCAGGATTCACATCCTTCCTAGGAAGTTCACAATATACTGCCATAATCAAACCTGTATCAATATCCATTGCTATGATCCTTACACTACTTGTTCTCTCAGTGAACAATTACCGAGTCATTGTTCCAGGGCCACACTCCCAATGTGCATATAATTCCATCTGGAAATGATAATGAACAAAACAAATCCATCCCTGACCTTCGATTCTCTTTTACATAGTTCCTCTGGAAATCCAATCACCCCCTTCCATACATTCACTCACCTTCCAGGTTCCTCGACATCCCCTTTTCCGGGCGATCCATCCCTTGGCAAGGTTTCCCTGCATCAAAAGGTATAAAAACCAAGGCATATACCTTCCTCAAAACCATTATACAGGTCATAACATTCTCATGGACATAAATGGAAACTATTGGGTACCAATATCTTACAATGGCCCTCCTCTGGAATGATTTACTAGAATACTGCTTCATGTTCCAATTCCTTTTGCTACTTCTACTAATTTCTTGTAGTTAGTTTCAACCATCCAAACCAGGAATTTCCATTATTTCCTATACCAAGCACAAAATTTCCATTAGATTTAAAATAAATTTAAATCATATCTCATTGGTGGCCCATAAATAAGGTACACTTGCAATTATATTTACTTCCTATCAGAACAAGTCAAACTATCTCTTTGATCAAATCATCATGAATAAACATATCACATCTGATTAGCTCAAAACACAACCATCAAAGATCAAAATCATGAATCACATGCAATCATCATAGACCAGAATCATAGATCAAATGCATAATAAAAACTAAATAAAATACTTACACTTATCCTTCAATCATTTATTTTCTTCTGCCTTTATTCTTTCCGTACAATCACTAGATAAATTTCCACACCCGACAAGCACCCAGTGCCTCTGCTTCTCTTCAGTCACGTACACATACAAATAGTATACATGACATGCATACAACCACAAATGACATAAAACACAAAAAAATACATTCACCTACATCCGACATACAACACATACACCTACAATCGGCGTACAACACAAAAAAATACATTCACTTACATCCTGTGTACACCAAAAAAAATACATAAACCTACACCTAGTGTACAACAAAATACATATATATACATAGTGTACAACACAACAAATACACATGTCAGGATACCATGACTACACAATGCACATACATAGTACCACATGCATACAACACAACATGTACACCATGCACAAAATACCTCATGTGCACAACACAACATGTATGACATGCACACAATACCACATGTAGAACATGTACACAGTACTACCTATACACAACACTTCCATAATGTGTACACAACACCACCTCCACAATGTGTACACAAAATGACATGTACACATCACCACTAACATGACATGTACACAACACCATCTGCATGACATGTACATAACACCATATGTACAAAAACCCACCTGCACAACGTGTACACAACACCATCTGCATAATGTGTACACAACACCGCATATACCACATGTACATAACACCACATGCACACAATTCCACATGTATAGCACACACACCGCACCATATATACACAAAACCACATATACAACATGCACACAACACCATATGTACACAACACCACACATAAAACACACACAAAACACTATATATACACAACACCACATATCCAACATGCACACAACAATATATGTACACTGTACCATGCATGCAATATGTACACTATACTATAGGTACAGCATGTACAAGAGATTCACAACAACAAGACTTCACATCCAGATATCAAACAACGACTCTACCAAGCAACCATGCTTCTAGTGTCTTTCCACTATTCATACGTGTTTCAACATGCTTCAAGTCACACTGCTTTCATTTGGTTGATGTATCCCTTAACATAAACATAGAAATAATATAATCACATAATATAAATTCATGTCCACATGATACTAACATCATAGATATATTAGGGAAGCTCTCCCCACTTGATTCTTCATAAGACCAAGAACTTCTTCATGCCATTCACCTACATAAAAAATATTTCTTTCACAAGAATTATACCTGACGACCCTATCAAATGGTGACATACATACATACGTATATACATATAAAAATCAACATAAAACAATCATGATCTCTGACGACCCTGTCAGGCAATGTCATACATACACACATGTATATAAAAATTCACATGAAACAATCATGATCTCTGATGATCCTGTCAGACAATGACATACATACATACATGTATACATATATAGACATCTTGATAAAAAAATCACGATCCCAAAATAATTACCATATATCACAAGGTAAATGTTAATAGAACTTTCTTTATCCATGCACAACATGCACAACATTGAGAATAATAGTTCCCAACAGCCAACGCATCTGACGCCTAGAATCCATTTACTTTACCTTTCCTACTACATTTTTCATGATTGTATTGCCATCGTCCTTTTATCCCAATGGACCCAACGAATCCAAATTAATGCCATATTATTTCCTTTAGATGCCCTTTACTCATGCACTGAGCCTCATCTGGGTCTTATGTTACTTTCTAGGTTTCATTCAGCTCTCCTAGAGCTCCATCAACTTTCCACATTCCCCAACCAATTCCCAAGACCCTAAAAACATAAAAGGAAAAAACGAGAAACAAATAAGAAGAAATCCATTAAAACCAATAACAATACAACACTGTAAGCAAATTGGAATGATCATGCACCAAACATAAACAAAAATTAAAATCAAGCGCAAACAAATAACAAACACCGGAAGCACAAAACTAGCAACAAACACCATGAATCAATCCCCATGGGTTCCCAATTCTTCCAAGGAAAAGATCAACCTGATAATTTTTCAAGATTTCATGGTTGTATCTTTTGCCATGTATTTACCTATATCATACTTCCATAAACACATAAGTGTTAGTGCATAAATAAACATAACAATATACCAGTTACATTACCTTGTTGTGGCATGCACGCTGCCCTGTAACTGAACTTGTATGCATATCATTTCTCAAGGGACTCCAATTCCATGATGAATCTAGCCATAATTGGAAACCAACTGTTATACCTATCAAATACATGTTCATTAATATACCACATATCCACATAATGTTAGACAAAATCAATGTTAATAAGAATTCATGTATTCAAGAAAGGGAATTGGAATTGCGGTTTCCAAATACAGCCAAAGGAATTCTCACCCAATTACTTTCTTTTAACCTTTACCTTTTTGTAATTGAGTCTTATTAAGTGCTACCACATAATCCAACTAATAGTTATATAAACGAATTAATTTTTACCTTGTCATGCTAATACCAAGCATGTTTCCCTCCAACTGTTCACACATCCCAAATATCAAGAAATTGTGTCTATTAATTTGAAATAAACCTTTACCAAGGCTAACAACCATGTCATAATAAACTAATAAGAATTATTCATACTACTACAACTAACACCCCCTTGAACTCAAATGCATATCAACTATCTCAACATATAATGTGTTAGTACAACCATCTTAAAACAAGATCATTCCTTCATACAATCTTATAGACACATAATCACATCATGAAATTAATCAAAAATTTAAGAAAATTGTAAACATAAAATGATAGATAAGCCAAATAGAAACATAATAAAACTCATACATCAATTTATCTCATGGAAGGTTTTCACATCTGCACAAGTCAGTCCAGATTAGTATGACACAATATCACAAGTATATTAACTCATACCTGAATATCATAACCAATTCATCTACTTAGGCCAATCTAGTTTAACACGATACATATAACATCAAGATCTTAAATGAAATGAAATTAATCACCATGTGTATTGTTAGGTCCCCGTAATTTTCATATTGGCAAGAACAAATGAACAGGGGTAACATCAAACCAATCTTTAGAGTCCTAGGACCTAGCCTTCCTGGGCTCAGAGAGGGCTCTCTTTAATGTTTGCTTGTAAACGTTTTTAACTTGATAGCTTTTAGGTTTTTATTTTAGGCTAGTTATAGGGATTAGGGTTTGTTTGCTGTTTTGGTTGGGTAGGTTGTCAAGGGCAATAGGTAGAGTAAGAGAGGATCAATCCATTGGGCTATGGAGTCTGCAAAGGTTTTGAAAAGTATAAAAATAGTTCAAGGATGTTTCATAGGGAAAGTAAACAGGGCCAAATGGATCTAAGTAGGTTTTGAGTGAGTGAAATGAACATAGAGGAGAGAATATAGTAGGTTAAGGGGAAATCAAGGATCCTTTAACAAACTAATAACAAGGAAAAGCTTTCAGTATGATTATCATAGTAAAAAATTGAAGAGCAATGAAGGATTCTTCAACCAAACAATACCAAGCAGACCTTAGAGCAACATATAAGTAAACTTAGAGAGCAGTTAAGGATTCTCTGAAGCTTAATTACAAACAATTAATTCTTTCAACATAAAATCTGAGTAAAACTAAATAGCACTTAAGAATTCCTTAGTTAAACTTTCAAGGAAGAAAACATAAAGATCCAAGGATGCAGACAAAGCAGGGTGCCATAAAGACATATCCTACTCTAATATTTCTATCCCATGATCAGAGAAACATAATGAGAACTGAAGAAAACATATGCAAAGGTGGAATACATCACCATTCAACAAAGATTTATGAATCCTAAGAATGAGCTCAATCCACAGCTGCTCAGTCCAAAGCCATCACAAAACATCAAAGCCAATTTCATAAATAAACTCAGAGTATATATCATATTATGCTCAGCAGCCAACCAAAAATTACAATGAGGCTTCAAGGCTCTATTTAACCATAAAATGAGGAGGTGGAAACCCTAAGAGGCTTCTAGAAACCATAGATGCATCATAAATGTCAAATTTGTCCATTAAGACCATGTAAGGCCCAAGGCACAAAATATCTAATGTAATAAATGAAAGATAACCTAAACATAACTCCTCAACCAACTCTGAAATGATTTGCCCAAAAAATCTCGAAAATATCCTTCAGTGTGTTTTGTTGATTTTTTTGCAAGGGGGCAGCTTCAAAGGTCTGAAGGCGCAGCACCTGCACAGGAAAACTGAGTCATCTTGCAGCCAAGTTTTAAAGGCCTTCCTAATGTTAGAATTGGCTCTGTGATGGCTTGTTGGAAATCCTGTCAAGTCTACTTTCCAAAAACTCCCTTGGTTTTATGATTAGATTCCATTAACCGGTTCAAAAAGAAAATCTCACAAGGTTGCTGAAGGCGAAATGCTAGCCCTAAAAACATGGCAGAAAGGTGAAAATTGGCATGTTTTTGGGCCTTTTGAGGGAACAAATGCTCTGAAATTTGGTGTGCATGATGTCCTTGGGATGATGAATACAAAAATGTAAAATTTACCTCCATTGGATGCCTGTAGGAAAAGCGTAGTGCCAAGGGTGTTGCACTTTCGACCCTAAAAAATAGTGAAAAACCAAATTTGTCAAAAGCTTGACAAAATCTGTATTTACCTTGCTGATTAGGTGGGTATGCTTGTAGGGGATAGATCAAAAATTTTATCAAGTTCTCCTTTGGATTTAGTCTCATGGTTCATCATGCCTCATAGGCCTCTTTATCCTGTTTATTACTTTTCTGCCTCACTTCTCTTATCTGATCCACTGTAATTAGGCTCACTTCTATGTGCTTCATCATTGTTTTCTGCATTGTTTCTTTGCTACATTTTCATCTTCATTCTTTGTAACACTTCTATTACTGCTCTTATGACCCTTGGATCTAATGTCGTGTTCTTTACTGCTTTAATTCTTCATTGACATTTGCACTAGCAGCCTTGGCCTTCTGTTTCATTTTCCTCATCTTTACTGACATCAATGTCACTATTGTGACCTTTACTGTGCTCTTTAATGATATATGCTTTGCTGCCTTTAGACCCACTATGAGCCTCACTGTTTTTACACCCAAATGGCCTCCTCTTCACTGCTTGATTTTTCCTTGTTTGACTCATTATTGCTCATCATGGATTTGTTCCATACTGCCTTCAACATCTCTGCTGATCTATGCTTATCACGCTATGTCTCATTGATATATACCTCCTCACTTCACTGATGTCAAACTAATAGGAAAGAGGGCATGTGATGTCACTTTGTTTTGCAATATAAGGGACTAAGTGTCATGTCAAGCCTTGATGGATGACAAACTTTTAAATCAATGCAACCACCTTGATTTCACCTCCTGTCTTGACTGATATTCTTTATGTGTAGATGGAAAGAGGTTTAAGTAGTGACCTCAATTTTTTAGTCTTAGGGTAGTCTCCTAGGGTTTCCTTATCATTTAAAAATCATCAAATGTGCTTGCAAATGAGTGTATTTGATGACACATACCCTTAACCATGCTTGAAGGACCCTTGGTGATGTATTGGAGAAATTTTGAGTTGATTTGGAGAGTTATCAGGGCTTAGAAGCCTTACTAGATAAATGCCTAGCGCCTGCCCGGGTTGTCGGGTTGGCCAAAGGCGTAGCTCCTGAACAGGTTGTCGGGTCGGCCAAAGGCGCAACGCTAATTTCTGAAGGCACAACGCCAGTTTCTGAAGGCGTAGCACATTTTTGAAGAGGGAATTTGGAGGCCTTCCCGGGGTCCAAATTGGGCCCATGATAGCTCGTTGGAAATATTATCCTATCTAATTTCCAAATATACCTTTATTTCTGTGATTCGAGTTTATTTGACCTATAAAAAGTTGATTCTCCCAAGACTGGTCAAAAGTGTTGGATGATGGTGCAGAGATGCAGATTGTTGGTGCAGAAAACTTTTGGATGCCTTCCTCAACTCCAAATTGAGCTCATGATATTGGAAATATCTTCTAGTATAGTTTTCATTTGACTCATCCATCAAGTCATTTGGACACTTCAGCTATGAGAAAACTTGATTTTTCCGAAGGTCACTCCAGAAGTGCAGAAATTCTCCCGTGACACCTGTATTTTTGACATTTCTCTAAAACCATGACACCTGTGTAAACTATGAAGGAGGTTTTTCTTCATGGACATATTATGGACAAAAAAATCTCTCAAATTTGTCAAATTCATCTCTGTTTGGTCATAAACATAGTTTGAAGAAAAACTGGCCCTATGAGTGACAAATGGCTTGGCTCTTGGAATGAATTCCTGGAAAATGATGGAGGCATGATGTTTATGAGTTGGTATGGCTTCATGATTGCTAATATGACCTACCATATGGATATTTTTATTCTATTCCTCTTTTCCATTTCAAACCCTAGCTTAGTTGGAAGAGGAAATTAGGGTTTGGTGTAGGCAAAATAGACGATTCAAGACTACCTTGTAGAAAGAGGGTAATGAAGTGGTTAAGGGTTTTCTAAATTCTTGGAGAAATTTTGGGGAATAGGGATAGATGTTAGAGAGTGAGGGAAAGTGGAATTTCAAGGATTGAGTGAGGGGAAGGGTTCCAAAAGGGAAAAACACAAGCCTAGTCTCGAAAAGTGTCAAATTTTAGAAATAGGTTAGGTTTTGTTGAAAAATGATGAGTTTGAGGGATAGGAGTGATGGAAAGTGTTTATGAATGTATATTAAGGATAGGGGAAGATGAGGCAATGAAGTTATAAGCATGAAAGGAGGCTAAAAAAGGTAGGTAAAAGCACATAAGAAGTCTTTTAGGAGCAGCAGGGTGACCATGGAATGGCAAGCTAGTGGAATAGTGAGAAATTTTCTTTAAGGATAATGAAGGAAGTGGGATTTCTAAAACTCACATTGTTCAGAGAATTTATTTTTTAGAAATATGTAACCAATATTTATTCAACTAAAGATATTACAAATTACTGATGACTAACATGTATTACTACAATGCATACAACAAATTAACTACCATGCATGACTAACCGACAGATGTGCATAATACCACACTAATCAACTAACATTTATCATGCATGTAACTAAAAAAAACATAGAATGGAAAATGTGTACATAACCATAATTCTTATAAAAACCATTAACCCTCATACCTACATTCCCAACATACAATACCTGTATGGTGATCTTCTCTTACCCTGACGTCCAATGTTGCAACCTCACTATGATAATCTGCTTCTCCTGCTCTATCTCAACCAAGATATCAACATCATAACACATCGAAAATATCTTGAATTTTTGATACAAACTTATGTAGGAACACAATATAATATAGATATAAACATAAACAAATAAGTGTAGCATAAATAAAACTTCATTTCATTAATATCAGAGAACTGAAATATGCTTACATATAGTATGGAAATAAACTAGCTCGGGCGATGGTAGCTTATATATGAGAAGAGACATGGTCTCTACATGCCTTTGAAATCTATTACAATGAGGTTCAAGGGCCTTTTTACTATTTAACAACAAGAGAAAACTATAAACAACAAAAACCCTAACCCCAAGAGATGGAATGCTAAGAGTTTGTGGGCCCTGTTAGGGTTAGTTGGGCAACCAACTTCCCAGGGTCGTAAGTTGGTCATGTTATCTATGTTTGGAACGTACGATACCTTATAAAAAATATCTCTCCAAGTAATAAAATATTTGATGTAGGACCTTGCCTACAAATATAGGCTTGCTGTAGACCTCAAAAAAATTTCCGTTTATGGGGTTAAAACTGCTCTGGAAGTTCAAGACCCAAAAAACTACTAAAAATAGTAAATATTGCTATAAAAAAGGATTTTTATAAAAATAAATAGAGTTATAGGTGGAATAGGTGGGTGGCCACCAATATACACCTGGTCCAATCCTGCCTCCTTAGTAAGCAATGGTCCCCATCGCATGCAGAGCCTCCATGAGGTGAGGAAATTTCTGTTAAACTTGACCCCTGGTGAACTAGTTGGCTTGCTTGGATAAATTGATATAGATATATTATAGTTGGTGGGTGTTCTTGATCCGTGTTTCCATGTTTTGATTAGTTATGGACTATTCCATTCAATATGGGTTTAACTCTGTGGGTTTAATTTGTTCTATAATGTCGGATGTGTCTAGTAATGGTGGAAAGTATGGCCGAAGGAAATCCACATTGAACAATAGGTGCAGAACAAGGAATAGTGGACTAATGAGCTCAAATTCATTGTCCCCTACAGCATTGGTGATGATTTAGGACCCATATCAGAGTGCGCGAAGCTTGCGGTGGGGTCTAGTGAGGCGATCCTTTTTCAAATGTAGACAAATATTTTCACCCAGCTGGAACTTGTGTGGCACTCAGTGTTGATCATGTCGCTGCTTGTACTTAGCATTGGCTATATCTAATATGTTATGGACCTGCTGGAGGACATGATGAATGTGTTAAATGAAGTTGTTTGCCTTGTTAGCTTTAGACTGGACATGATCCGAATCTGCCTGAGTAGCTACAAATGGTATGGCCACATACATGGGACATAGTGGTTGGAATCCTAAGCCCACCTGAAAGGGGTTGTGGCCAATTGAGCTATGGAGAGCTTGGCTATAGTTGTGCTAGACATAGGGAAGACTTTCATCCCATGTGCGTGGTTGCTTCTATTTTCACATGTGCATGATGTATACGATCATCCTTTTGATGACCTCTATTTTGCCATCAGTTTAGGGGTGGAAAGTCGAGGACTTAGTGAGATTGGCATCCAAGATTGACTGGAGACTTGACCAAAATTTATTTAGGAAATTGTTGTACCGATCCGAGATAATGGACTGTGGGATCCCAAAGTGCACCCACACTCGTTCATAGAAGAGTTTAGCAGTGGCTTCTGCTGTGATAATATTCTTGCAGGCTGCCAAAATTTCCATCTTAGAGAATCTATCGATGACGACAAAAACATAGTCATTTACATGCTTGGTAGAAGGAAGGCCTGAAATGTAATCCATGGAGATGGATTCCCAAGGTCAACTAGGGGTAGGCAACAGAGTATATATTCCTTTCTTCTTGATGGTAAATTTGGAAATGGTGCAGGTACTGGAGGCTCTGATGTACTTCTTAGCATCATGTCAAAGGTTTGACCAATATAAATAATTTTGTGGTACTACCGCTATTTTCTCCACCCTGAAATTTCTAGCGACTCGACTATAGCATGCTTCGAAAATCCTCTTAGAACGCTCGCTTCAAGGAACAAAAAGGTTTACCAAATGTCATAACAATGGATTATGGACATAAAAATTTGGTACTTTCTTTCTTTCCAGGTGTGTCTAGCATGTGTCACCAAATTAGGGATCACTTTTGTAAATATGTGTCCACCCCGATGTATTGTTCCCACAAGAGGCGATCACAATGGTAAACCCCACGAGATGCTTCCCTTCTTGTACTTAATGTTCAAATGGAAATATTGCATGTAAGTGGACCATTTTTTATCCCAATCATTATACAACTTCCCTTGTGTCTGTATGAGCTACAGGGGTCAATGGTCTATGTGGATGACTGTATCCTTCCCCAGAATGTAATGCTTCCATTTTCGGCAGACCTGAAAAATGGAATACATTTCTTTGTCATAGGTGGGATACTTTCGAACTGTATCTGAAAGTGTCTCATTTTGATACTCCACTGGATGCCCATGCTGAGTGAGAACTACACCAATATCATAGTTAGAGGCATCTGTCTCGATCTCAAATGGTTTTTGTAGGTCTGGTGATGTGAGCACTAGTGCAGAGCAGAGTCGATGCTTCAAATTAGCGAATGCCTTTTATTGGGATTCAAACCAAAATAACTTTGCTTTCTCTCCTCCCTTGGTGACTTAACTCAAAGACCAAGTGATATGAGAGAAACCCAACATGAACTTGTGGTATAATTTGGAAACTCCAACAAAGCTACAGAGATCTATTAGAGTGGTTGGAGGTGGCCAATCCTTAATGATCTAGGAGGATCCAAAAGTACAAGTGGCCTTGAAAACAACTCAAAAATAAAATTTATCAGATGGAAGTGAAACTTGGACCAGATCATAGTGCTTATTGTCCTGATTCCAACGATGCAAACAACACTCGAATCTGAGTTAGTATGATCAAGTTATAGATGGTCAAAGTTTTGGTCAAACTTGGCCAAGTGGTAGGCTTAACGAGGCAACAAATTGGTAGAGACTCAACACATGGAATCCGACCACCGGAATGGGCGAATTTGTCGCCTATTTAATTTTCCCAATGAACCTTATTTTTTGACAGATTTAAAATGTCCATGTTGTTTTATAAAAAAAAAAAATATTAAAAATAGGAGTGCCAGGTTGCCACCCCGGCTACACCCCACGGTTAAAACACACACACACACACAGTTATATATATATATATATATATATATATATATGTTACACAACAATTTGTCACCGTCCCTGCAATTCCCCATCCCGCACAATTGGAGGGCTCATTCCGTGACTTGTGAGCAGTGACAGGACTTGAAACCATTTTCATGGCATTCCCCTGAACATGTAATTTCATTGCCCTGAAGACAACTCCTTGTGAAAAAACCTAAAAACACCCCTTTTTGCGTTGGCGCGGGAAGCTAGTTCAGTACCCACGCCAATGGGGGAAATCCTTCAAAGAGGGCGCGCCAATTGGCGCTCTGTCTCAGAGTCACACTCACGCTAGCCATTTTAGGGAGTGTTTTTAAAAAATAAATGGCGGAAGTTTTGTCCTAACCAATCCATAAACTGGTATTTAATTTGAGTTGGGAGGTTTGGCTCTAGATCTCCATGTAGAGGAAGTGGTTTGCCACCTCTCATGGAAGCTTCCTTGAGGATAGGGCCAATCCCATGATTATAGGGATCCCAACTCCCCTTCCTCCATCTATAAAAGCTTGCTCATCTCCTTTGCAAGCTAGTCTCCTAAAGTTCCCAAGAGCCATCAGAGCCTTATGCTGCAAGAGCCTTGATTTATTCCCTTAAGGCCAAATCCAAGTAAGGAGATTATTGTTGAGACATCTGAAGAGAGAGGTTTTTCCTATCCCTGATAGGCTTTTTCGAGACGTGTTCCACTAGCGACCCTCTGAAGGAGAATTCAACGTCAGAGCTAGGTTGTATCCTCCTTTGATTGATTAATGATAAGTGATTATTGGTTATGGTTCCACTCCTGTTGTTGATTATGATGATGAGTTATGTCTTCTCTGACTGACATATAGTTTCATATACTGGATTTTATGCTTGCGTTTGTGGTGTTTCTTGCGTGTGCAGGTGTCCGGTCACGGATATCGTGAGGATCGTGATCTGCCAGAGCTAAGGAACGGGAGCACTACTTTCTCTACAAGCGACAGCGTTGGATTCCAAGTAAGCCTTCATCTCTAGTTGGTTTATTTGCAATTAGAAACCTGCACTATAGCGTGTGACGATTGTTGCTAGACCCGATCTGGGCTAGTAGGGATCGCCTCTATCCGTAGAGGGGATTTACCTCCACAACAAATTGGCGACTCCACTGGGGAGTTAGCTTGTTGTTTGCTTTATAAACTATAGAGGGAGCTTGAAGTTAGCCAGATAACCTTCAAAACGCTATTGCTCTGCATTAGCGAAGTAGATCAAAGCTGCTTCAGTCAATCTCCGGTTTAGTTTATGAACTAAACACTCGGAGTATTGTCTTGTCTTTTCGGTTGTTTCTCGATTTTGCTTGCTTGATCGGCTCTTTTGGCTTGCTCTTTTTGTGATTTTGGCTTTTGGTTAGCTTGATCATCACTGGTCTACTTGTTGGATTGCCTATTTTTATTTTTTCCTTAGCAAACTCGACTGGCACACTTTACAGCCTGACAGTCATGCCCATTGGAGCAGGTTGCTAGTGTATCACCCACGCCAATTCGTTTCTAGCGCTAGTTTCAGCCTCACAGTCACGCCAATCCTATGAGGTACTAGGGTTTGCTCTGTTCTGACCTTCCTGAGCTTGATCAGTGTGTTTGGTCTTGTTTTTTTGACTGCTTGAGTATTCTGTAGCCTTGTTTGACTGACTGTGACCGTCTTCCTTTGGTTGTTTGCCCATATCTATTGATTGTACATTTTAGCCCTAGGGAATCTAGTTGCTATTGTGCGTCGAGCCTCCCTTGGGAGTTTTTGGTTTAAGTCTGTTCAGTCAGCTTTGTGATTGCTTCTATGCACTCGTTTGGTGGTTGTATATCGTTTCGTTGCATTATTTGAGTGATTAGTTTCTTCTTCATTCAAATTCCACTTTGTCTCGCTTTGAGCCTAGATTACATGGTTCATTTGAGTCTTGGAGATTCTTCTTGAAGTGGTGAGTCTGGTCTTGGTTGGGAGAAATTCTTTTTTTTCATTTTAAGGCGTTGGCGCTTGTTGTCAGTTAGTAACCCGTGTCAATTAGCCATTGGCGCTAGTTGTCAGTGAGCAAGTCCCGCCAGTTGGCGCTAGTTTTCAATGACAAAGTCGGGCCAATTTCAAGGTGTGTGAAAATTGAGATTTTTTTCCTAAATCCTTCACCAGTGTGTCTTTCCCTTCCAGCCTTTCCTTTGTATGAGCATAGATTACATTGCTCATTGTTTGGAATGTCTTCTTGCTATGATTTCTTGATGTAAAAGGGAATGAATGCCTTGTTTCGATTTCATGCTTTGAAATTCCTTTTTGTGCTTGACCTCATTTTTCTTGTAGCCTTTTGAGGAATTTCGTTACAAAGTGTTTGAAACAACGATTGCATTCTTAGTGTTTGTTTTCATCCCTTTTTCCTTCATCCTTCATTAAGAATATTTTTGTTTATTTAGTTTTCATCTCAAAGTTTTCTTTTGTTAAAATGCAATAGATCACATTGCATTGAAAAGTATTTTTGAGATTTATCATTGAACTTAGATTACATTGTTTAATGATTGAAAGCTAAAAATCGCTTTGAGTGCATTCTCTTTCATTAAAAGCATGCATTAAGTAGATTCTTATTTCATTGAAAAATGCATTGAGTGCATTATTATAATTTGAAAAGAAAAAGGAAATTGTGCATAGATTACAATTGCATAGTTTTCGAAAAAGAGGATTTTGCACAGATTACATTGCATTATTCACATCGTTGAATGTTTGCAATTACTTTTGGATAGTGAAAGTCATCTAGTTTGGAAAAATTTCATTTAAGGTGTTGTTTTTGGTTGCATCATTGTTTGAAGCTTTTCCCTTAACTATATAGCATTCATCGAATTGAAAAGTTTTCTTTTCTCATATAGCTGCATACAGGAGATTGTCATATGACATACGGTAGGGCCTTGAAACCGAGACATAATTGAAGATAAACATTAAAATTTATTCAATTTACACTAAGGCAGCATGAAACATTAACGCAACATTTAGTGGTCTAGGCTAGAGACGTGTTCCGGAATCTTTAAACCTAGTAGTTGTCGTTCGCCTCTTGGCTTTAGATAGCACTAGAACGGACTTGTGCTCCCCGTACTGTCATGTATATAAAGGGAGGCACCACTAGGTTGCTATCCTTTATCCATAGAAAGCCGAGTCTGCCACCCTATACCCATGATACACCGGACACAGCATTCGATGAGATTTCCTGCACGTACGTCAAGTCCTTGGTTGATTTCTCTTTCATTTTGAAACCAAGGTGTATATTGCAGTTCACGGTTATTTGTTACACCCTTTGCCTAGAATTCCTAAGCAGTCATTTTGATCTTATCTGACTCCTTAAATTTGAAAAGATCATCAAGCGCTTGTCCTTCACTCTTGTTTCAAAACTGAAAGAGATAGAGTCACCTTTCATCTATTTCTCGACTCTTCAAATATGAAACAATGAAGTTTCTAAGTTTCAATGTGGTAAAATAAATCACCTGCGATCACATGCCCTGTTAGAATTTGCTTGTTGGCCATTTGATTGTGTGCCTTGGTTTAGCCCATGTGCGATTTTGAGTTGTTGATGGCAAATTTTCTAGAGTTCACCAACCAAGGAATTCCCTCCGATGGGAATCCAGGTCTTTTTCCTCCTTTTGGAAATGTTGGCGCTCCTTATATGGCAACATTGTCCCTTCCTGGGTTAACTGTTGGGTTGCCTGTTTGGTTGTTTTCAACCTCTGTGGTCCCGAATGTCCCGGCTACTAGTCAATCAGTTCCTCCGCCTGAACAACATCATGTTGATTCCAAGGTGGACCTCTCCGCTTCTTCGCCTGTTTCTGCGTCCTCCTCTTCTACTTCGCCTGGTGAAAGTCTGGATTCGAGCAACCAGGTGGCAAAGAAGAAGAAGAAGAAGTTAGATAAAGGAGAGGCTAGCTCTGCAGCTACTGTTTCCGAAGCATCTCCTCTTGATGAACATCCCAACCCTCCATGGAAAGTCAAGTTTCCTTGCATGTTGTGCACGGGAGACCATCTTCTTCGAGACTACCCTGGCATTCCCAAGGTGCTCGAAGTATGGTCCAATGGTCATCCGCCGTTGCCTTTGGCTTCCGGGAGTAAATTTGGGGGCACGTCTTCGGCTGTTGCTGGTAAGGCTCCTAAGAAGCAGGGTAAGATTACCAATCCCTGTAAGTTGTGTGAAGGGCACCATGCCATTCACATTTTTCCTTATATGGATGAAGCCAAGCGATTTTTGGACAATTTAACTGGTTCTACACCATGCCTTCCAGCTAGTTATAATCATATTTCTTTGATTCTTCCACCAGTTGATCCTACGATTGGTCAAGAGTCATCCTTGGTTGATCCCGCTCCCCTAGAAATTCACGTTCAAGAATCCATCCCCGACCAATCATTGGTCATGGGATCGGTTGAGATGGCCTCGTCTACGGTGCACCAGGTATTTTCCGTCAAGAGTGGATCTCATCCCCCTCAGGTTCTTCTTGTTTCTTTAGATTCTTCGGACTTGGAGAAAGATTCTCCTGTCCCTATACCTCAAGAAGTTTCTCCTCCACCTCTCGTGATGGAGGTCCTGGAGGATACTCCTCTCACCTTCGAGATGGAGGTCGTGGAGGATGCTTATTCTTCTTCCGTAACACCAGGGGTTCGATGGTAGCCCCTTTAAGTAGTTTGGTCACTTCCTTTGATTGGAATCGATTTGCAGGATACCACCTTCCGTCTTATGTGCCTTTCGAGATCATAGTACAGGCTTTTGGTCTGGTCGTACCCAGCACCATTATAGATGAAGGCACATCTGTTAGTGTTCTATCCTCAACTACCTGGCAAGCTTTTGGTTTGTCACCGCTTGCGCCTATTACGCAGAATCTGTTGGCATTTAACAGAAGAACGAGTCAACCGTTAGGGATCCTTCCAAGGTTACCTATTACTTTGGGAGGTAAAACCATCCATATGGACGTGATGGTTGTTCCTGGCCCCTTGGATTTCAATCTGTTCTTGGGGCGCGATTACACCTATTCCATGGGAGCGCTCGTCTCCTCCCTTTTTCGTGTGGTCTGTTTTCCACATGAAGGACGGATTGTGACCATTGATCAGCTTTCGTTCTTTGGTCCTAATATGGCAGCTAGCCCGCCATCATCCCTTCCTGGTTTTTATCCACCCGTTGTATCTACCCCACCGCAGGTCAACTATGTGGCTACCTACCCCATGCATGTACCTAGTGATGATGCCGTCGTGCATAGTGTGCTGGGGGCATTGGGTCCAGACTTCCAAGATGTTTTCCTTCCATTGGGAGTGGAAATCTTGGAAGAGATGAATTCTTGTTCATTATGATGAGGTCTGTCGGAGCATAGTTCTTTTCCTTGTGTCAAGCTCCTTAAAAAATGAAAAAAGCTGGTTGGAGCATGATTCTTTTCCTGTGTCAAGCTCCTTAAAAAATGAAACAAGGTCTGTCAGAGCAGAGTTCCTTGTCTTGTGTCAAGCTCCTTAAAAAATGAAACAAGGTTGTCGGAGCAGAGTTCATTTTCTTATGTCAAGCTCCTTAAACCATGAAACAAGGTGTCTTGAGGATAGTTCTTTTAATGTGTCAACCTCGTGAAAACAATGAAACACGTTCCCATTCAATTCAAGTCTTTGATCAAATCTCGTAAAATCCCAATCGATTCTTTCTTAGATCTCGTAACTTGAACCTTCACTTCCTCCATCTGTTTACTCAGTTGCATGGATTGAAGCTTGGGGGGCATGTACCTCGAATTGAGTCACCATGCTGGGGGGCATGCTTACTATTTTCAAGCATATTTTGTTTCCGTTTCAAGCTTGTGTAAAAATGAAACTGGTTTCAAGCATAGTTTATCTTTGTTTCAAGCTTGTGTAAAAATGAAACCAACTTCAAGCAGAGTTTCCTGATTTCAAGCTTGTGTAAAAATGAAACCTTTCCCATTTTACCTCTTGTGATTGTCATTTTATTAGCCTGTTTTTCCAGATGAGCCTTGGTTTTCTCACTCCATCATCACTATCTGCTTGCCCGATCATATGCCTTCACTTGGTTGTTTCACCCATTCTCGAGGAACCGCTGCGATGAGTGGTCTTGTTAGCCAGCCTCTTGACCTTTATTTGTTCAGAGCAGTTCCACCATCACCAGAACCAGTTGCTTCCCTTTACACCACTCATTCCTCTAGGAGGAGTCAACTTTCAGCTCTTTTCTGACTCTTGAAAATTGAAAAGATTGTCGAGTCCCTTATCGTTTCGATCTCATTAAAGTGGCCGCGAAACGACATCTACCCAGTATATGTTTACCCCTTTTTTGGGCTGGGATAGATTACTTACGAAAAAGGAATACCCTAGCCTATCGCGACTAGGAGGCTTTTTCAGACATTGTTTTCTACCTTTTCGGATCTGAGGAACTATGTACGAAAAGGGACCGTTGGAGTTTACTTTTTCGCTGTCTTTTCAAACTCTCTAAACATGAAAAGACGTCGAGTTCTTCCTTTGTCAGACTCGTTAAACCCTGATGACATTGGATTCAGTCGAAATGACGATATTCGAGTTCCTCCTTCCTAGGGCTCGTAAAATGTACTAGGATGGATTTATATAGCAAGCATATGGTACCCTTTTCAAGCTTGTGTAAAAATAAAGAGGTACTCGCCAGAAATGGCGGGGAAAAATGGAACTAGCATCATTTTCATGTCGGTAGTATGTCGCTCTTGAACATGGCACTTGTCTACATTCATGTCGGGTTGGGGACATCTCATCTCATTTTTTCCACTTGCCTCCGTGGGTTTGGGTGAGCCTTTTTTACCTCTCCTTTGCTCTTTGCCTCGTCATCATGACCTCTGATCTATTGATGTCAAATACTGCCAAACCCACTGTCGTGCCACCAATATGTTCAAGAGAAGTTGACCTCTGCAAATATCAACCTTTCTCTGATTCTCATCTGATCATAATTCACAAAGACATTATGTTCATCTATCTCGCGTCGATGATGTGGGAAAAACTATGGCCCACCTTCGATCAAGGTCACTTCCTGTCAACTTCAGCTCATTATCCAGGAAGCTGATCTAGAGACTCCCTTCAGGTACCTTGGAGCCTACATGCCTCAATGGCAGGTTCTTCGCATTTGACGTGAGGTTTTCATCATTGGCCTCCAATCAAGTGATTCTGCAGGTGTTTGACGTCAGCTCATTGTTCACATGTCGTAGATTGTACCTGTAGTACCTTGAGGACCATTGGCATTAATGGTGGTACCTCTCGCATCTGTTAAAAGCTTTGATCATTGGCTGGTAATCAGACAATGTTCTTGCATGTTCGACTTCAGCTCACTTATTCGCATGCTTGAACTTGTACTTTGTTCAGGTCGAGATGGAGCGCAAGACCCTGGATTTTTCCTGTTATAATCTAGGCTGCGATTTTGTGGATTATTCTGATTAGTTACATGACTCACTGATTGGATGGCTACGAGCATACCTGAGTCTATTTACCGATCCTCATTGGATGGCTGCATCCATGCCTCGGATCTGACTATTGCACACTCTGTTATGGATGGCTGCACCCATACCACATATATGTCATGTATCTGAGATATCAGTTGTACTTCTCTATGCAGGTTTTCCGACGGTGGTGTTTTCAATTGGACACGTTCTCATAAATAATTTCACCCCTCTCTCTCTTTCAGGCCTCGTGCTTTAGGGGGCATCTGTTACACAACAATTTGTCACCGTCCCTGCAATTCCCCATCTCGAACAATTGGAGGGCTCATTCCGTGACTTGGGAGCAGTGACAGGACTTGAAACCATTTTCATGGAATTCCCCTGAACATGTACTTTCTCTGACCTAAAGACAAATCCTTGTGAAAAACCCTAAAAACACCCCTTTTTGCATTGGCGCGGGAAGCCAGTTCAGTACCCGTGCTAATGGGGGAAATCCTTGTTGGCATGTGTTGTCCTTGATGGAAACCTTCTTGATGAAATAAGACTGTTGGCGATATGATGTAATGTGTTGTCCTTGATGGAAACCTATTTGATGAAGTTGTTCTTGATAGAAACGTATAGTACTTGATGGAAACATACTTGATGAAGTTGTCTTTGATGGAAACCTACTTGATGAATTAAGGGGGATATTGTTGGAAATGTGATACAATGTGTTGACTTTGATGGAACCTGATTAATGAAGTTGTTCTTGATGGAAACTGACTTGATGAGTTGTTAATAATGTAAATCTGATGTATCTACAGATCAGTTCAGAAGCAGCAGAAGAAAGGAATTCAGTAAGTGCCAGAAAAATGATAAATATGATGTGTCACAAAGCATATGCGGGTTTGTTAAGGAGAAGTAGCGTATGCACGCGGAAAAGTATGTGACAAGTCGCGTATGCCCTTTTGCGCTCCAAATTTAGAATACCAAGGGGTGTTACCATGGTATTGACCCATGGTATTGAGCGCTTGATTATCTATTTGATCCCGTCTAGGAATACCATCGGAAGTGGTGTGGTTTTGGCTCATGGTATTGATAAAGGCTAAACCTATATAAGGAGAAGAAGATCATTGTGCAAGGGGGTGCAAGTGTCTGGGTTTGAATTAATACTTCACTCTGAAGTATATCTGCATGGATGAACTCTGTTCTTTATTGATAGATCTGAATTAGTGATGCACCTATGAAGAAAATGATGAAGAGGGATCTCTAGATCTGAAATGTATATCTACTTCCTAGATCTGTTTATGGAATGTTTAGATATGAGATGAGGCAAAATATTTTCTGAAGTAAAGGATGAAATCTAAGTTGTTTATCTGATCTGAAGAGCTGCACAGTCCTGAAAAGTTACAGATGTATACGCAGGTTCACTTCAGTAAAAGCACGTGTATATGCGGGTCTGCTTAAGGAAAAGCGCGTATGGGCAGAAAGGGTTTTTTGAATAATGCACTGAAGTATACGCGGGTTGGTCTGCATGAAAGCGCGTACATACGCAGGTTCGGTGAAGTAAAAGCGCGTATGTGATCTAGGGTTTTACTGAAGTACGTGGTATGAAATGTCTGATCTGTTCTGCTGTTTTACTGCTATCTGTCAATGATGTATTCATACAGAACTGGGTTTTTTGAATGATGAATATGCTGCTGATTATGTTAATTGAAGATCAAGTTGTTGGTTGATTGGTTGATGATTCAATGAATTAATTGATGGGGTTAGAAGTTTCAATTTTATGAATGATTAGCTTAAATGTGTGGAGTGCGTCCAGTCTGAAAATATGATGAAAAGTGGCCTACAAGTTGTGTTGTATGGAAGCTGTTGGATCCAGTATGAAAATTGATGAAATGTGGTCCACAATGGTGCTGAGGGTCAAAGCCTTCAGTAAGGGGGTTGTAGCTCCCTTCTAGTGGTAGCTGGTAAATGAGTGCAGGGATAGTGGCTCCCTCCCGGGAAAGGCTGGTAAACAAGAGTAGGGGGTAGTGGCTCCCTTCCAAGAGAGGCTGGTAAACGAGAGCAGGGGGTTGTAGCTCCCTTCCAGGAGAGGCTAGTAAACGAGAGAAGGTGGTGGCCTTCTGCAGGTGGGTGCCTACGTGCTGGTATGAGTCTGCGCCAGTACATTGTTGTAAGATGTTTTCTTTATAATAAAATATTGAAGACAGAGACGACGACAGTGGTGGTTTTCTCCCGACTTGGGTTTCCACCTTAAATCCAGGTGTTCATGTGTGTTGCTTATGTGTGATGGTTTATTCTATTATTACTGCACATTCTTACTGCTAACTAAACATCTGATGGATAAATGATGCATAGATCCAAGTAAAGAATTAAATGCATAATAAGATCTCTGTGTATACGCGAGTTTTATAAAGGATATCCGAGTGTATACGCGAGTTGGCTTCACTAAAGTAGCGTATGGGTTTTAGAGTATTAAAAAGTAAAAAGTTTTGAGTATGCCCTAAATACTGATTCACCCCCCCCCCCTCTCAGTATTTTTCCCAACAATTGGTTTCAGAGCAGGTCCTTCTGTAGAAGCTTGATCTCTTGAAGGAGATCCGTCGCAATGGGAAGGAAGAAAAAGAAGAAGGCCACTCAAAAGGAAATATCTTAGAAAACATGTGCATCAGAAAATGAAGAAGATAAAACAGGTACTGATTGTTGTTCTTGTGATTCACCTTCTTGTGCCTGCAATGGTGAAGATAGTAAAAGAAATATGAATTCAGAAGAATTACAAGATTAGCGAAGATCGAAGAAAGATTTGTTAAAGAGAGGAGAAGTTATTACAATGAGATGATTCCCTGGGAATGAATGACGTATAGAATACCAATGACAACAGATATGGTCAAAGGTTATACAATTATACAACCAATCGAAATAAAGGACTTGAAATAGAAATCATCGATCTAAATGAAGATCTGGAAAAATCAAATAAGAAGAATGAATAACTTGAAACATAAATCATCTCTCTCAAAGAAGATCCGGAAAAATCAAATAAGAAGAATGAAGAAATTGAAGCAGAAATCATCTCTCTAAAAGTAGATCTTGAAGCATCAAATAAGAAGAATGAAGACCAAATCACTTAAAGAAAGACATGAAGTGTTAAAATCATCTCACAAATGATCCTGAAAAATCAAATAAGAAGAATGAAGAACTTCTACAAATTTTTGAAGAACAAGAAACTAGGTTGAAAGAAGAGATTTTAAAACTGAACGATCAAGTAAAAGAAGGAAGAAGGATCGAAGACATTATGAAGAAGCAATGCCAAATATTGGAGGATGAGGTAAACATTCTAAAAGGTAATTTAGAAGAAAAAGATAAACTCTTGAGGTTTCAAGATAGTACCAAGATTCTGGACAATATTCTTAGTAGTCAAAGGTCTCCCTCTGTTAAATTTGGTCTTGGTTTTCATGAAACTGTTAAAGGAGAATCTAGTTCACAAGAAAGTGCTAAATATTCAAAGGATATCAATGCAAAACCTGAAGTGTTGAAAGAAACAAAAGGTCAACCGACAATCATAGACTCTCAAAAGAAATCATTCCCTCCTTTGATCAATAATGTTGAATGCTTTAAATGTCACAATTATGGGCATGTTGCAGCCAATTGTAGAAGCAGATCATTTCAGTCACAAACAAACAGATTCTACTCAGAAAGGTACTCAGGTTTCTTCAAGGGATATTGTTTTTCATGCAGCAAGTATGGTCATAAAGAAGCTGATTGTAATAGAAGAAAGAATATAAAAACACATTATGATCCTTATGCTTACTTTTCTGGTCACATAAGATGTTATGCTTGTAACAAGTATGGACATGTAGAAAAAGAATGCAGGATGAATAGATCTGAGAAAATGGATAATTTTCAGCACACAAAAAGAAATTTCATGCAAAGCTGGAAAAAGGTGGAGGACCTGTCAAAAACGCAGGGGATAATAATCCTACTACAGTCATCCGCTTCTAAATCTTACTTCTCATAATACTCAGGAAGGATTCGACATTCAGGTTAAAGTAAATACCACGTATGTATGGAATGCATGATTCCTAGTGGTTGATTTGTTGAGGTTGGTGTTTATTTCCCATCTGATGTGAAGAAGACAGGTACAGGTGGTACAAATTTAGGGGGAGATGAAGGTGTGAAATTTTTAGTATTTCACCTTCCATATGCAGGTTTCATGAACAAAAGCCCCGTATACACGCGAGTTCCTTTGGAGAAAGAAGCGTATGCTTTTCTGTTAAGGAAAAAAGTGATTCAGCTCAAGAACAGGAGTACAGGTCCAGGGGAAGCATCAGTCTAACTACTCATGATTGCGTTGTTGGAATTATATCTGCTTATTCCTTAGTTCTCAAATGATGATGACATGATACATGGTTTCTTATGATGAGTTTATGGATGAGCCTTGTTTACTTTGTATGAAGAGTATCTGTTGTTTTCACACATGGATAAGATGGAAGTCTAAAGATTAAGAAATGAAGGATAGATCATGCAAATTTGTTTAGAGGTGATTTTTACAATTGAAACCTTTTCCTGCACATATTACCATAATTCTAGATTTGGTAATATTAGATCATAATACGGTTTGACACATATTGTCCTGCTGAAGAAGTTGTTCCGATATGATAATTCCTCTTAATAATTTGTTAATGTCACAATAAGTCAGGCTTGGTTACCGATGTACTTATGCTGATACCGTTGAATGACACTTGAAAACATGGATACATTGTGCCACTCTACTCTATATCCCACATATGTTTCTACAAAAAGGGGGAAATGGAAATTTCACCTTTATAAAGACAAGAGATTGAGATGATCGCTGGTTTCTATAGAAAGATACTATGATGCTCGATCCATAGACCCGGTCACAGGTTGATGATACTAAACCTTATTGACAGACAAGGATTGGTGTTGATGGATACATCTGCAGTTATGAGGAAACACCATCAACAAATGAAGATGATGGTGACGTATGTCCTTCTACATCAAAAAGAAACAATATAGAAGGTGAACCCAATGAAGCAATAGAAGAATATATATATGAAAAAGTCTCCCAGACAAAAGATCGAAGTAGTCTATGCCATGCAGAAGAGTAGATCTATTTAAACTCAGAAGATTAATTTGGATACGCGGGTTTCCTGAAATACAATCGTGTATATACGCGAGTTCATACAAATAAAACCACGTATGGTTAGTTGCTGACAAATTTTACTTGGGGTCAGCATTCTTCAGCACAGCTGCAGTACTGTTTGGTATCTCTGATGATGTTTCCGCTCTTATATTTATATTTCATTCCCTGATATTGGGTGAAGATGCCTTGATGATTGACTATTGAAAGTGTTCAAGTTGCACAAGCTAAGGAGGAGTTTTGGTCATATGGAAAGGATGCATTGGATGCACAGTTTCAGGGGGAGCATTAGCCTTGCTAAATGTAATACATTGTAGGCATTATGATGATTCTGAAATATGATCTCTTTATTGAGGCCCTTTTGGTATTTGTTGTAAAAGGTCATATTTGTAATTTGATGAAAAGGTCATGTTCAGACCTATGATGTAAAGTTGTAATATTCAGTCATGTAAGGACTTGTTCAAATGTGTAAAATCACTTAGTTGGGTACTTGAGTCAAATTTGTAAACCCACTTGGTTGGGTAGTTGAGGAAAATGTGTAAACCCACTTGGTTGGGTACTTGAGTCACATATGTAAATCCACTTGGTTGGATCATTGAAGTAAGTATAAGTCCATGGTGATAGGAAAGGTCATAGAGTCATGTACTTCATTGAAAAATATGTTTGAAGATTCAGCATGAACTCAGGGGGAGCATGGTAACTACAGTGCACATCAGATCTACAAAGCTCTTCTTTCTACAAGGAAAGAAAAACCTTGTGTTGATGTTGATCCGCCCTTTGCCCTTGATGTCAAAGTGGGAGAGTAGCATGGTGTTTTAATAAGGGGAGAGTATCATAATGGTTATAATCAATGTATCTATCTTTTGTGGTGATCAAACACCATCACAGTTTCCATCAAGTCCAAAGGGGGAGATTGTTGGCATGTGTTGTCCTTGATGGAAACCTTCTTGATGAAATAAGACTGTTGGCGATATGATGCAATGTGTTGTCCTTGATGGCAACCTATTTGATGAAGTTGTTCTTGATAGAAACGCATAGTACTTGATGGAAACACACTTGATGAAGTTGTATTTGATGGAAACCTACTTGATGAATTAAGGGGAGATATTGTTGGCAATGTGATACAATGTGTTGACTTTGATGGAACCTGCTTAATGAAGTTGTTTGTGATGGAAACTGACTTGATGAGTTGTTAATAATGTAAATCTGATGTATCTACAGATCGGTTCAGAAGTAGCAGAAGAAAGGAATTCAGTAAGTGCCAGAAAAGTGATAAATATGATGTGTCACAAAGCATACGCGGGTTTGTTAAGGAGAAGTAGCGTATGCACGCGGAAAAGTACGTGACAAGTCGCATATGCCCTTTTGCGCTCCAAATTTAAAATACCAAGGGTTGTTACCATGGTATTGAGCGCTTGATTATCAATTTGATCCTGTCCAAGAATACCATCAGAAGTGGTGTGGTTTTGGCTCATGGTATTGATAAAGGCTAAACCTATATAAGGAGAAGAAGATCATTGTGCAAGGGGGTGCAAGTGTCTGGGTTTGAATGAATAATTCACTCTGAAGTATATCTCCATGGATGAACTCTGTTCTTTATTGATAGATCTGAATTAGTGATGCACCTATGAAGAAAATGATGAAGAGGGATCTCTAGATCTGAAATGTATATATACTTCCTAGATCTGTTTATGGAATGTTTATATCTGAGATGAGATGAAAGAATTTCTGAAGTAAGCGATGAAATCTGAGTTGTTTATCTGATTTGAAGAGCTGCACAGTCCTAAAAATTTACAGATGTATACGCAGGTTCACTTCAGTAAAAGCACGTGTATACGTGGGTCTGCTTAAGGAAAAGTGCGTATGGGCAGAAAGGTTTTTTTGAATAATGCAATGAAGTATACGCGAGTTGGTCTGCATGAAAGCGCGTACATACGCAGTTTCGGTGAAGTAAAAGCGCGTATGTGATCTAGGGTTTTAGTGAAATATGTGGTATGAAATTTCTGATCTGTTATGTTGTCTTACTGTTATCTGTCAATGATGTATTCATACAGAACTGGGTTGTTTGAATGATGAATATGCTGCTGATTATGTTAATTGAAGATCAAGTTGTTGGTTGATTGGTTGATGATTCAATGAATGAATTGATGGGGTTATAAGTTTCATTTTGATGAATGATGAGCTTAAATGTGTGGAGTGGATCCAGTCTGAAAATATGATGAAAAGTGGCCTACAAGTTGTGTTGTATGGAAGCTCTTGGATCCAGTATGAAAATTGATGAAACGTGGTCCACAATGGTGCTGAGGTTCGAAGCCTTCAGTAAGGGGGTTGTAGCTCCCTTCCAGTGGTAGCTGGTAAACGAGTGTAGGGGGTAGTGGTTCCCTTCTAGGAGAGGCTCGTAAACGAGAGTAGGGGGTAGTGGCTCCCTTCCAGGAGAGGCTGGTAAACGAGAGCAGGGGGTTGTAGCTCCCTTCCAGGAGAGGCTGGTAAACGAGAGAAGGTGGTGGCCTTCTGCAGGTGGGTGCCTGCGTGCTGGTATGAGTCTGCGCCAGTACATTGTTGTAAGATGTTTTCTTTATAATAAAATATTGAAGACAGAGACGACGATAGCGGTGGTTTTCTCCCGACTTGGGTTTCCACCTTAAATCCAGGTGTTCATGTGTGTTGCTTATGTGTGATGGTTTATTCTATTATTACTACACATTCTTAATGCTAACTAAACATCTAATGGATAAATGATGCATAGATTCAAGTAAATAATTAAATGCATAATAAGATCTCTCTGTATACGCGAGTTTTATAAAGGATATCCGCGTGTATACGCGAGTTGGCTTCAATAAAGTAGCGTATGGGTTTTGAGCATGAAAAAGGAAAAAAATTTAGTTTGCCCTAAATACTGATTCACCCCCCCCCCCCCCCCCTCTCAGTATTTTTCCCAACAATTGGTTTCAGAGCAGGTCCTTCTGTAGAAGCTTGATCGCTTGAAGGAGATCCATCGCAATGGGAAGGAAGCAAAAGAATAAGGCCACTCAAAAGGAAATATCTCAGAAAACATGTGCAGCAGAAAATGAAGAAGATAAAACAGGTACTGATTGTTGTTCTTGTGATTCACCTTCTTGTGCTTGCAATGGTGAAGATAGTAAAAGTAGTGTTATGGATCTAGAAGAAGCTCTCAAGATTAAAGTTGAAGATCAACAAAGATTTGTTAAAGAGAGAGAAGTTATCTACAATGAGATGATCTCCCAAATGAATGGACAGATAGAAATACTGAATGGACAAATAGACAAGTATCAAAGGTTGTACAATTATAGAACCAATCGAAATAAAAGACTTGAAATAGAAATCATTGATCTAAATGAAGATCTGGAAAAATCAAATAAGAAGAATGAAGAACTTGAAACAGAAATCATCTCTCTCAAAGAAGATCCAGAAAAATCAAATAAGAAGAATGAAGAACTTGAAGCAGAAATCATCTCTCTAAAAGAAGATCTTGAAGCATCAAATAAGAAGAATGAAGAACTTCTACAATCATTTGAAAAAGAAGGACATGAAGCAGAAATCATCTCGCTCAAAACAGATCTCGAAAAATCAAATAAGAAGAATGAAGAACTTCTACAAATTTTTGAAGAACAAGAAAATGGGTTGAAAGAAGAAATTTTAAAACTGAATGATCAAGTAGAAGAAGGAAGAAGGAAAGAAGAAAGTATGAAGCAGCAATGCCAAAAATTGGAGGTTGAGGTAAACACTCTAAAGGGTAAATTAGAAGAAAAGGATAAACTCTTGAGGTTTCAAGATAGTACTAAGATTCTGGATAATATTCTTAGTAGTCAAAGGTATCCTTCTGTTAAATTTGGTCTTGGTTTTCATGAAACTTATAAAGGAGAATCTAGTTCACAAGGAAGTGCTAAACATTCAAAGGATATAAATACAAAACCTGAAGTGTTGGAAGAATCAAAAGTAAACTCTCAAAAGAAATCTTTCCCGCCTAAATATAGAAACATCAATAATGTTGAATGCTTTAAATGTCATAATTATGGGCATGTTGCAGCCAATTGCAGAAGCAGATCATTCCAGTCACAAACAAACAAATTCTACTCAGAAAGGTACTCTGGTTTCTTTAAAGGATATTCTTTTTCATGCAGCAAGTATGGTCATAAAGCAGCTGATTGCAATAGAAGAAAGATTCATTATGATCCTTATGCTTACTTCTCTGGTCACATAAGATGTTATGCTTGTAATAAGTATGGACATGTAGAAAAATAATGCAGGATGAACAGATCTGAGAAATTGGATAATTTTCAGCACACAATAAGAAGCTTCAAGCAAAGCTGGAAAAGGAAGGAGGACCGGTCAGAAACGTAGGGAATATTGACCCTACTGCAGTCATCCGCTTCTAAAGCTTACTTCTCATAATGACTGCAGGGATGATGTGAGATACATTATATGGATTAGTAATGTATCATCACAAGGGGAGCAATGTATGATGATTCTCATGGTTGATTTGGTAATTCTGGTTATGTTTATTTCTTACAATGCATCTGATGTGAAGAAGACAGGTACAGGTGGTACAAATTCAGGGGGAGATGAAGGTGTGAAATTTTTAGTATTTCACTTTCCATACGCGGGTTTCGTGAATCAAAGCCACGTATACACGCGAGTTCCTTTGGAGAAAGAAGCGTATGCTTTTCTGTTAAGGAAAACAGTGATTCAGCTCAAGAACAAGAGTACAGGTTCAGGGGGAGCATCAGTCTAACAACTAATGATTGCATTGTTGGCATTGTATCTACTTATTCCTTAGTTTTCTTGCTGAAATGATGATGACATGATACTTGGTTTCTTATGATGAGTTTATGGATGAGCCCTGTTTACTCTTGTTGAAGAGTATCTATTGTTTTCACACATGGCTAAGATGGAAGTCTTATGATTCAGAAATAAGGATAGATCATGCAGATTTTGTTGATGATGATTTTTGTCATGGTTGAAACCTTTTCCTACACATATTACATCATGATGAATCTTGAAGATCTTGGTGATATTAGATCACATGGATGATTGTTTGACACATATTGTTTGTTGAAGACGTTGTTCTGATATGATAATTCCTCTGAAGAATTTGTTAATGCTGCAAAAAATCTGAAGGCTTGGTTACTGATGTACTTATGCTACAACTATTGAATGACACTTGAAAACATGGATACATTGTGCCACTCTACTCTATATCCCACATATGTTTCTACAAAAATGGGGAAATGGAAATTTCACCTTTATAAAGACAAGAGATTGAGATGATCGTTGGTTTCTACAGAAAGATACTATGATGCTCGATCCATAGGCCCGGTCACAGGTTGATGATACTGAGCCTTATTGACAGACAAGGATTGGTGCTAATGGATACATCTGCAGCTATGAGGAAACACCAACAACAAATGAAGACGATGGTGACGTATGTCCTTCTACATCAAAAAGAAACAATATAGAAGGTGAACCCAATGAAGCAATAGAAGAAGATATATCTGAAAAATTCTCTTAGACAGAAGCTCGAAGTTGTCTATGCCATGCAGAAGAGCAGATCTATTTAAACTCAGAAGATTAATTTGGATACGCGGGTTTCTTGAAATACAGTCGCGTATATACGCAAGTTCATACAAATAAAACCACGTATGGTTAGTTGCTGACAAATTTTACTTGGGCTCAGCATTCTTCAGCACAACTGCAGTACTGTTTGGTATCTCTGATGATGTTTCCGCTCTTATATTTCTGTTTCATTATCTGATATTGGGTGAAGATGCCTTGATGATTGGCTGTTGAAAGTGTTCAAGTTGCACAAGCTAAGGAGGAGTTTTGGTCATATGGAAAGGATGCATTGGATGCACAGTTTTAGGGGGAGCATTAGCCTTGATAAATGTAATACATTGTCGGCATTATGATGATTCTGAAGTATGATCTGTCTTAAGGCATTTTTGGCATTGATTATAAAAAGTCATATTTGTAATTTGATGAAACGGTCATGTTGAGACCTATGATGTAAAGTTGTAATATTTGTCATGTAAGGACTTGTTCAAATGTGTAAACTCACTTATTGGGTACTTGAGTCAAATTTGTGAACCCACTTCAAGTTGGGTAGTTGAGCTAAATGTAAACCCACTTGGTTGCAATTTGAGGTCATATATATGTAAATCCACTTATTAAATTATTGAAGTGGTAGGATCTCATAAGGTGTTGGAAAGTAGTCATAGAGTCAGTTAATCACATGAAAGTAAATGTTTGAAGATTCAAGAACCAGGGTGCATGAATGTGTGCACATCTGATCTGACAGAGCTCCACGTAATGGTAAAAAGCCAGTTGATAAAGGATCCGCACTTTGCCCTTGATGTCAAAGTGGGAGAGTAGCATGGTGTTTGAATAAGGGGAGAGTATCATAATGGTTATAATCAATGTATCTATCTTTTGTGGTGATCAAACACCATCAAAGTTGCCATCAAGTCCAAAGGGGGAGATTGTTGGCATGTGTTGTCCTTGATGGAAACCTATTTGATGAAGTTGTTCTTGATAGAAACGTATAGTACTTGATGGAAACATACTTGATGAAGTTGTCTTTGATGGAAACCTACTTGATGAATTAAGGGGGTTATTGTTGGCAATGTGATACAATGTGTTGAATTTGGTCGAACCTACTTAATGAAGTTGTTCGTGATTGAAACTGACTTGATGAGTTGTTAATAATGTAAATCTGATGTATCTACAGATCAGTTGAGAAGTAGCAGAAGAAAGGAATTCAGTAAGTGCCAGAAAAATGATAAATATGATGTGTCACAAACCATATGTAGCTTTGTTAAGAAGAAGTAGCATATGCACGTGGAAAAGTACGTGACAAGTCGCTTATGCCCTTTTCCCCTCAAAATTTAGAATACCAAGGGGTGTTACCATGGTATTGACCAATGGTATTGAGCGCTTGATTATCTATTTGATCCCGTCCAGGAATACCATCGGAAGTGGTGTGGTTTTGGCTCATGGTATTGATAAAGGCTAAACCTATATAAGGAGAAGAATATCATTGTGCAAGGGGGTGCAAGTGTCTGGGCTTGAATAAATACTTCACTCTGAAGTATATCTGCGTGGATGAAATCTATTCTTTATTGATAGATCTGAATTAGTGATGCACCTATGAAGAAAATGATGAAGAGGGATCTCTAGATATGAAATGTATATGTACTTCCTAAATCTGTTTATGGAATGTTTATATCTGATATGAGGCGAAATACTTTCTGAAGTAAAGGATGAAATCTGATTTTTTTATCTGATCTGAAGAGCTGCACAGTCCTGAAAAGTTACAGATGTATACGCAGGTTCGCTTCAGTAAAAGCGCGTGTATATGCGGGTCTGCTTAAGGAAAAGCGCGTATGGGCAGAAAGGGTTTTTTGAATAATGCACTGAAGTATACGCAGGTTGGTCTGCATGAAAGCGCGTACATACGCAGTTTCGGTGAAGTAAAAGCGTGTATGTGATCTAGGTTTCTACTGAAGTATGTGGTATGAAATGTCTGATTTGTTCTGCTGTTTTACTGCTATCTGTCAATGATGTATTCATACAGAACTGGGTTGTTTGAATGATGAATATGCTGCTGATTATGTTTATTGAAGATCAAGTTGTTGGTTGATTGGTTGATGATTCAATGAATGAATTGATGGGGTTATAAGTTTCAGTTTGATGAATGATGAGCTTAAATGTGTGGAGTGGGTCCAATCCGAAAATATAATGAAAAGTGGCCTACAAGTTGTGTTGTATGGAAGCTATTGGATCCAGTATGAAAATTGATGAAACGTGGTCCACAATGGTGCTGAGGGTCGAAGCCTTTAGTAAGGGGGTTGTAGCTCCCTTCCAGTGGTAGCTTGTAAAAGAGTGCAGGGGGTAGTGGCTCCCTTCCAGGAGAGGCTGGTAAACGAGAGCAGGGGGTAGTGGCTCCCTTCCAGGAGAGGCTGGTAAACGAGAGTAGGGGGTTGTAGCTCCCTTCCAAGAGAGGCTGGTAAATGAGAGAAGGTGGTGGCCTTCTGCAGGTGGGTGCCTGCGTGCTGGTATGAGTCTCTGCCAGTACATTGTTGTAAGATGTTTTCTTTATAATAAAATATTGAAGACAGAGACGACGGCAGCGGTGGTTTTCTCCCGACTTGGGTTTCCACCTTAAATCTAGGTGTTCATGTGTGTTGCTTATGTGTGATGGTTTATTCTGTTATTACTGCACATTCTTACTGCTAACTAAACATCTGATGGATAAATGATGCATAGATCCAAGTAAAGAATTAAATGCATAATAAGATCTTTGTGTATACGTGAGTTTTATAAAGGATATATGCGTGTATACGCGAGTTGGCTTCACTAAAGTAGCGTATGGGTTTTATAGTATGAAAAAGTAAAAAGTTTTGATTATGCCCTAAATACTGATTCACCCCCCCTCTCAGTATTTTTCCCAACAATTGGTTTCAGAGCAGGTCCTTCTATAGAAGCTTGATCGCTTGAAGAAGATCCGTCGCAATGGGAAGAAAGCAAAAGAAGAAGGCCACTCAAAAGGAAATATCTTAGAAAACATGTGCAGCAGAAAATGAAGAAGATAAAACAGGTACTGATTGTTGTTCTTGTGATTCACGTTCTTGTGCCTGCAATGGTGAAGATAGTAAAAGTAGTGTTATGGATCTAGAAGAAGCTCTCAAAATTAAAGTTGAAGATCAACAAAGATTTGTCAAAGAGAGAGAAGTTATCTACAATGAGATGATCTCCCAAATGAATGGATAGATAGAAATACCGAATGGACAAATAGACAAGTATCAAAGGTTGTACAATTATAGAACCAATCGAAATAAAAGACTTGAAATAGAAATGATCGATCTAAATGAAGATATGGAAAAATAAAATAAGAAGAATGAAGAACTTGAAACAGAAATCATCTATCTCAAAGAAGATCCGGAAAAACAAATAAGAATAATGAAGAACTTGAAGAAGAAATCATCTCTCTAAAAGCAGATCTTGAAGCATCAAATAAGAAGAATGAAGAACTTCTACAATCGTTTGAAAAAGAAGGACATGAAGCAGAAATCATCTCGCTCAAAACAGATCTGGAAAAATCAAATAAGAAGAATGAAGAACTTCTAAAAAATTTTGAAGAACAAGAAAATGGGTTGAAAGAAGAAATTTTAAAATTGAATGATCAAGTAGAAGAAGGAAGAAGTAAAGAAGAAAGTATGAAGCAGCAATGCCAAAAATTGGAGGTTGAGGTAAACATTCTAAAGGGTAAATTAGAAGAAAAAGATAAACTCTTGAGGTTTCAAGATAGTACTAAGATTCTGGATAACATTCTTATTAGACAAAGGTATCCTTCTGTTAAATTTGGTCTTGGTTTTCCTGAAACTGATAAAGGAGAATCTAGTTCAGAAGGAAGTGCTAAAGATTCAAAGGATATCAATACAAAACCTGAAGTGTTGGAAGAATCAAAAGTAAACTCTCAAAAGAAATCTTTCCCGCCTAAATATAGAAGCATCAATAATGTTGAATGCTTTAAATGTCATAATTATGGGCATGTTGCAGCCAATTGCAAAAGCAGATCATTCCAGTCACAAACAAACAAATTCTACTCAGAAAGGTACTCTGGTTTCTTTAAAGGATATTGTTTTTCATGCAGCAAGTATGGTCATAAAGTAGTTGATTGCAATAAAAGAAAGATTCATTATGATCCTTATGCTTACTTCTCTGGTCACATAAGATGTTATGCTTGTAATAAGTATGGACATATAGAAAAATAATGCAGGATGAACAGGCTTGAGAAATTGGATAATTTTCAGCACACAATAAGAAGCTTCAAGCAAAGCTGGAAAAGGAAGGAGGACCAGTCAGAAACGTAGGGAATATTTACCCTACTGCAGTCATCTGCTTCTAAAGCTTACTTCTCATAATGACTGCAGGGATGATGTGAGATACATTATATGGATTAGTAATGTATCATCACAAGGGGAGAAATGTATGATGATTCCCATGGTTGATTTGGTAATTATGGTTATGTTTATTTCTGACAGTGCATCTAATGTGAAGAAGACAGGTACAGGTGGTACAAATTCAGGGGGAGATGAAGGTGTGAAATTTTTAGTATTTCACTTTCCATACGCGGGTTTCGTGAACCAAAGCCGCGTGTACACGCGAGTTCCTTTGGAGAAAGAATCATATGCTTTTCTGTTAAGGAAAACAGTGATTCAGCTCAAGAACAGGAGTACAGGTTCAGGGGGAGCATCAGTCTAACAACTAATGATTGCATTATTGGCATTGTATTTTCTTATTCCTTAGTTTTCTTTCTCAAATGATGATGGCATGATACTTGGTTTCTTATGATGATTTTATGGATGAGCCCTGTTTAATGTTGTCGAAGAGTATCTATTGTTTTCACACATGGATAAGATGGAAGTCTTATGATTCAGAAATAAGGATAGATCATGTAGATTTTGTTGATGATTATTTTTGTCACGGTTGAAACCTTTTCCTACACATATTACATCATGATGAATATTGAAGATCTTGGTGATATTAGATCACATGGATGATTGTTTGACACATATTGTCTGTTGAAGAAGTTGTTCTGATATGATAATTCCTATGAAGAATTTGTTAATGCTGCAATAAGTCTGAAGGCTTGGTTACTGATGTACTTATGCTACAACTATTGAATGACACTTGAAAACATGGATACATTGTGCCACTCTACTCTATATCCCACATATGTTTCTACAAAAAGGGGGAAATGGAAATTTCACCTTTATAAAGACAAGAGATTGAGATGATCACTGGTTTCTACAGAAATATACTATGATGCTCGATCCATAGACCCAGTCACAGGTTGATGATACTAAACCTTATTGACAGACAAGAATTGGTGCTGATGGATACATCTGCAGTTATGAGGAAACACCAACATCAAATGAAGACGATGGTGACGTATGTCCTTCTACATCAAAAAGCAACAATATAGAAGGTGAACCCAATGAAGCAATAGAAGAAGATCTATCTGAAAAAGTATCTCAGACAGAAGCTCGAAGTAGTCTATGCCATGCAGAAGAGCGGATCTATTTAAACTCAGAAGATTAATTTGGATACGCGGGTTTCCTGAAATACAGTCGCGTATATACGCGATTTCATACAAATAAAACCACGTATGGTTAGTTGCTGACAAATTTTACTTGGGGTCATCATTCTTCAGCACAGCTGCAATACTGTTTGGTATCTCTGATGATGTTTCCGCTCTTATGTTTCTATTTCATTCTCTGTTATTGGGTGAAGATGCCTTGATGATTGGCTGTTGAAAGTGTTCAAGTTGCACAAGCTAAGGAGGAGTTTCGGTCATATGGAAAGGATGCACTGGATGCACAGTTTCAGGGGGAGCATTAGCCTTGCTAAATGTAATACATTGTTGGCATTATGATGATTCTGAAATATGATCTCTTTCTTGAGGTCCTTTTGGTATTTGTTGTAAAAGGTCATATTTGTAATTTGATGAAAAGGTCATGTTGAGACCTATGATGTAAAATTGTAATATTCAGTCATGTAAGGACTTGTTAAAATGTGTAAACTCACTTATTTGGGTACTTGAGTCAGTTTTGTAAACCCACTTGGTTGGGTAGTTGAGTCAAATGTGTAAACCCACTTGGTTGGGTACTTGAGTCACATATGTAAATCCACTTGGTTGGATCATTGAAGTAAGTATGAGTCCTTGGTGATAGGAAAGGTCATAGAGTCATGTACTTCATTGAAAAATATGTTTGAAGATTCAGCATGAACTCAGGGGAGCATGGTAACTACAGTGCACATCAGATCTTCAGAGCTCTTCTTTCTACAAGTAAGTAAAAACCTTGTGTTGATGTTGATCCGCCCTTTGCCCTTGATTTCAAAGGGGGAGAGTAGCATGGTGTTTGAATAAGGGGAGAGTATCATAATGGTTATAATCAATGTATCTATATTTTGTGGTGATCAAACACCATCAAAGTTTCCATCAAGTCCAAAGGGGGAGATTGTTGGCATGTGTTGTCCTTGATGGCAACCTTCTTGATGCAATAAGACTGTTTGCGATATGATGCAATGTGTTGTCCTTGATGGCAACCTATTTGATGAAGTTGTTCTTGATAGAAACATATAGTACTTGATGGAAACATACTTGATGAAGTTGTCTTTTATGGAAACCCACTTGATGAATTAAGGGGGATATTGTTGGGAATGTGGTACAATGTGTTGACTTTGATGGAACCTGCTTAATGAATTTGTTCGTGATGGAAACTGACTTGATGAGTTGTTAATAATGTAAATATGATGTATCTACAGGTCAATTCAGAAGTAGCAGAAGAAAGGAATTCAGTAAGTGCCAGAAAAATGATAAATATGATGTGTCACAAAGCATACGCGAGTTTGTTAAGGAGAAGTAGCGCATGCACGCGGAAAAGTACCTGACAAGTCGCGTATACCATTTTGTGCTCCAAATTTAGCTACAAAATCGATCAAGTTTAGAGTATCTCATCAAGTGGAAGAACTTACACACTAAAGATTCTACATGGGAGGATGAGAATTTTATAAAAAAGCACCCAGAGCTACTCAAGCGTTGAGGACAACACTTTTTTGAAGGAGAGGGGCATGCTAGGTCCCTATATTACTAGTATAGTCCCTTATTGTTGTTAGTGTAACCCCCTTATTTTTATTATTGTACCCCTGTAACCCCCATATTGTTATTATTGTGCCCTTAAATTATTATTGTTAGGTCGGCTAGGATTACATTATGGCCCCACTAGGATTACATTATGGCCCCATGGAATCATATATATAGAAACGAGGTTTTGTAATTTGTATCATCCAAGAATTTTTCATTCATGTAATGTATTGGAGGTTGCCCCCTCGAAGTGGCTTATTTCTAAGGCATTGATATCTCTTTTCTTCTATTTTTGGAGCTAGTTTCACAACGCTCCTTGTGATGATAATAATGTTGGGAGATTTTCTAATCAAGGAAAATTTTAAGCATGGAAATTTATCTAAAAGTTTAGAAACCTTGGTGAATCCCACTAGTCCATAATATGCAATCTATAAAATGTTTGGAGATATTTTTGTAAAAATATTCAAAATTCTGATAATTTTATATAGTCTCTATATAATTTTTTGGCGATTTTTAGGATAAAATAATCTCATACTATAACATTTGGGCGATTCATTTTTAGAAAAAAAGGAAATTAGTGAATATTTTTTTGGAAAAAGTATAGAAAATTAGCTCACATGCAAATATTAGCCCCTAAAATTTTCCCTGATGCTAATCAAATTCGTAATATATATTCTCATTCTTCTTCTTCTTGTCATAACTCATATTCAATGGAGGAAACTCTAGATTCACCCATGAATCCCATGGTCAATACTAACTCATCCATTCCACAAGATGATATTGTTATTCGTAACTCTAGTCCTGAATCCGATTCAAATTTCTGTTATCCTCTATCATATACATGCCATGACTCTTTGTACCATGAACTGATTGATAAATATATTCCACCATCTCATTTTTCACATTCTCTTTGTTTTCGCTTTTTTGGTTCAAATTTAGATAAGATACACGACAATATTATTAAACAGGTAGAGGAGAAGGAAGGTGAAGAAGGTTTCAATCTTTCTTCTATTTTCAAAATTCCTCCATGTGAAGATGATCCACTTCCAATATTTGATTATTTTAAATCTGGTCATCTCGATAATGAATCAAATGTAATCAATTCTTATAATTAGTCTGTAGCCTTGGGAAAAAATATTTCTAATGGAAATTATTTTTTTGATGTATGCGCTAATGAATTCCCAAGTGCACCATCTGATCTTTTAGTTTCTCAAGAAGATTTTAACTTAGATCAAAAATTTAATTTGGTCAGAGAAGATGTTCTCATCAAAACTTCCTCTTCATCTCACTATCCCTTGTGTTCTATTTTTTTCGATGCATCTACTAGCGACAAATACATTACATGCTCTTTAGGAGATTTATACAATGAGTTATCTTCTCGATTGACACAAAGCGGAGTGATTTTCCATGATGAAATTGAAACAATGAAATCATAGAGTACTCTTCCCATCCCTCATCATCTCTTCTCTTCCATGATGACAACTCTTCAAATAAACTTGCTCACGAAATTTCCCTAATTCATTTATTTTTGAATTTGCGATCATAATAATCTTTGGACTTGAGTAATCTTGTTGTTGAAGTTGGAAAATTTGGTAAAATTGGTGACAAATATGCTTTCCATTCTATGAGTAATGAACTTATTGAAGCTAGTGCTAGAAACTATACTAAAACCATGCATGTTCTAGTTCAAGCTTCAAAATGTTATTTTATAATCCTAAAATTTTTCTAGCCCTGCTAGGGAGTCGAGGAAGTTCAACTTCCATTGATGGTGATGTCAAGATCTTGTGACTCTAGTAAGCCCCAAAAACTAATTCATATCTAGTTTATCTCACACAATCCTTCTCTTTGCATGGTTTCACTTGATGTAAATCTCTTTCTTGAATATGTTTGGTATTTCAAAAGTAATATTCAAGCTTTCAATATTTTTCTTCTGATCAGATTCAAGAATATTTTTTGGTTCATTCATCTTCATGAAAATCTCTTGCATAAAACTCAGGTTTGGAATGTGTATCTCTCATAGAGTCATGGAATTGTGAATTTAATCATTCCAAAGACAATATTTGGATAAAGGAATCATATCTATCACATTTGTTTCATGATAAAAAACTCTTGTATTTCCCTATGAACATCATATCGCAAATATGGTTCTTCATCGCACGTCAAATCCTATTGAGTGCAAATGAATTCTTATGTTATTCTGCGAATCAAGTTCTTCTCTGTTCACCATGCCTTGACTGGTCTCATGAATTTTTCGTGGTGGCATCCATTTCAAATTCTTTGTATGATTATGATGCTTGTACAATTTGTCACCAGTTACAAGAAAGGGGTTTGTTATATTTAGCTTATGAGGAACTTGGTTTGAATGTTCAAGGCATTTGCAGAGTTTTCCAAACTGATTTATCTTGGTTAATCAAAAATTTGGAATCAGATACTTTAATCAACCCATATGATCATTATTCAGTCAACAATGGATGTCATTCAAACTATTATTTTTTCATCAACCTATTTGATGACAATTTTTTTACATCCTTTGATCTTCATCGTTTAGTATCTCATTATTCATATTTTTGTTGAGTAGTTGAGGCACTTTAGCCTTCGCTGATGGTTACGACAGGTCCCCGTTGTCTCTAAATGACTACTGAATATGATCAAATATATTTTACCTTATAATATTCCCATCGTAATCCCATGCCTCTAATTGAAAATTTATCTTTTAAAATATTTCAAGGTTATCAAGAGGGTCATCGTGACTTTTACGATCCAATCATTGAATCAGTGGAACAATATTATGTAGAAAGCTACATCAGAAATAAAAAGTTTTGATTTTTCTTCATGCTTTCTTAGGAGTCCAGTGTAGATGGAGACACATTCACAAGAAGTGTCATATGTTTGTTAGATGATGGTGTTCATCAAACAGGTAAGATCATAAACTAGTTAGAAGCGGTGGCTATGGCTTATATTTTTGCTCATAGGAAAGAACTTCAAAATGTTGTGCAATATATTCAAGTTTTTATCTTTTCTGTTGCACATTACTTTATATTTTTTGTTAATTGTTCTTATCTTTGTGGATGCAGGTCGTGAACAACTACGTTGGCTTCACTGGAAATGTCATTACACGTGGCCCCAACCTACTACTTGTTAGGTTAGGAGTAGGATTAGTTGCATCTTAATTTTCCTTCTCTTACACCCATCTCATCTTGTTCTATTTAGTATCTATTTTATTTTCTTAATTTTCTCTTGCATTATGATTTTATTTAGCTTCTTTTTCTTGTCTTCGGGTTTTGTTTCCTTATTGTGTGTTTTCATTCCTTGCATTTTTTCTTTTGTTTTCTTTTTTGTTATTTGTCTTATTTTGTTTTCATCATGTGAATAAGTGTTGTTCCTGGACTTGTCTTGGATTCTTAGTATTTGTGTGGCTAAAGTGTAAGGAATCTTGTGGCACTTCAAAATTTGGTTAGACTTTGGTCAGTATTCCTTGCGTTGGTTATATATTTTGGTCCATGAAATTATGATTGAAAATATGATTCGTCTGTAAGGAGAGTTTTTTTAAAACCATGAACTCATGTCTATTCAATAAACCTTATGCCTATATTTGATTAATTTGTTTTTGTGTTTTCATGCTTATCCAATCAGTCAAAAAGAAGAAAGGGTAAATCTAAACAAGAAAAACTCAATCATAGGCATCTATATGCTTCTCTAAATGAACAAACTCCACTTCTCTCAATAAGTCAGGATCCCTCTTCCACCAAAAATGGATAAGTCCCAATGCACAATCCTATTTAAATAAATAAATAAATGTGAAAGAAGAGAAAGGCTTCTGGCATAGCGAGGTAAAGAAAGAAACTTTGTCAGGGTACTATTCAGGTTCGCTGGAAGAGAAAAAATATTTGTGTTCCTTTAGTAACTTTTTTGGGGTAATATCCAGGCCTGTTGGCAGTGGAGCAACACCAGAGATGAAAAAATTATACTCTGGAAATCTTAAACCCATGAGATTCACTACCCTTACCTGCTTGAAACATTGTGATGATGTTGAATATTTTTTGAGTTAAACCAAAATGGCATGATGGGGCTTCGTTTATTCATAGGGTTTGTGGAGACATCAAATTGATATGCACGATGAATCAATACTCCCTGAAGAACCAAGGATCTGCAAAAACGAAGTTAACCAAGACAGAGAAGCTAGAATTATACCAGTATGTCGCCAAGTGTTGTAGCTTCTACAACACCCTCAAAAATTTTGGCCTATACCAAATTTCAGAGCCTTCCTTGTTCCTTTTCATTATTTTTGCAAACCTTGAAGTTCATGTTATTGGTTTTCTTACAATGTTGTGATCCATTTTGCAAGATAGGTAAAGTGTCATATTTTGGCATGTTAGTTGTTGCATTGTATATATGAGATTTTTCTAGTGGTTCCAAGATGTCACCTTTGTTCAAGTGAGTTTTTCAAACTTTGTAAGTATCCATCACACTCATTTCCAAATTTTTCAGCACTGTCACACAAGTGTCATCACGGTCGTCATAAATTGTATCTTTCGTGTCACACTCATCATAATTGGCTATAAAGTTGTCACGCAGATGGAAATTATTTATTTTCATATTATGGATGATCTATGTTGATTTATTCATCAAAATATGCTAAGTGTGTTATCCTAGCCAAAGTTGATCAATGTTCACACTGATCTCACTGGTCCCGAACTTAGTAATTTTTTGGAAAACATCCTGACCAACCAAATTAGTTTCACTGGGCTTTCCCTGATCTACGCACTGCATACTCTCAGTCCTCTATTTGTGACCTTGTTACTTGGAACTACGTAGTGTGAATTTCTTGTCTCCTAGGACTGCTACATTACACAATTTTTGTGACCAAGCCCTGACCTTGACCTTCGGAATTGCAAAGTCATGATCTCCAACCAAGCTTGACATATACACTTTGCAACCACAATCCTGAAGCTCATCCCCTAAGCCCTTGAAATGCATAGCCACATAGTAGCCCAACCTTTCTTGACCCACAAAATTACGCAGTAATCTATCCCAGTGCCCATCTCTTCAACATGTCCCACTGGCTTCGAAAACTATGTAGTCCTGCCCCTCAACCCAACCTGAACTGCACATTGCATAGTCTCAAGGCTCAAGGGTTTCCCTTTCCTTCATGAACTGGGCAGCTGCACAGTTACTAAGCCTTGTTGTCCAGCCTTCCACTTGTCTTTGGCTCAGTTCATGGGTAAAAATGCATCATATTAGGCTAGGGGCTTTTGGATTTATGTCATCTCATCATGAGTGAATTGCAAGAAAATGTACTCTATCATGTCATGGTAAGATGATTAAGAAGGTGAGGAATTAGGGAAAATTTTTGAAAGACACTCTTGCAGTTGTACTTACAAGTTGATTGATCAGGAGAAATCAAAACGACACTGGTTTGCGACCATTATCCAAGACTTGAGATCATTGAAGACTCCTTATCACCGAGGCATGCAAAGGTGAAAAGGAAAAATATTTCACGAAGACACTCAACTCCCAGTAGTAGTAGTGGCTTGACATTTCCATGTCATCAAGTATTCCATGTCAGCAGTGTCATGTCATGTCATGTCATGAGTGGTCATATGGCACATTACTATTATGGACCATGTATATTGTATTCAAAATGTATTGTAAAGTGGAAGTATAAAGTAAACACATGGAATGTAAAGATTCATGTAAGTTGAAAAGTCATATGAAGTCGAATAGTCATGAGGTTAGTCAAACAGTCACCCCTTGGTTATATATAATCCCTCATTGTTTGAGAAAAGGACTTTTCACCTTGGCTGCCCCGCAAAGCATTAGAGAGATAATATTGTTGAAATTTGCAACAATAAATAGTGAAATTTCCAACCAAAAAGGAAAAGAAGTACACACACATTGGTGAGGAAATTCAATGAGGAATGTGGGTGTCTAATTTATTTTCCCTTAAATAAATTGGACAATAAATTGTAATCTTATCTCATAACAAATTGTATCAGTTAACTAAGTCAGAAAGATGGAGTTAGCTCAATAATTTCGAGTTTAGGGTCAAAGGTGAGGCATGTAGAGTGATTCTATTATTTTTGGGGTCCAATTGCAATTAATGCACTAATGGGGTGCATGTGTAATCAGTTAACTCAAATTAATTGATTTAAAATCAGTTCAACTAGTTCTAAATGAGCGATGAATTTATGAAAGGTCCAGTGAATTAAATTAGATTTATTCACAAGTTATCTGATTTAATTTGATTAATCAAATAACTGATGATTCACTATTATTAGCTTCATGCATGTCAATATTGATGAAGACCTAATTGAGATAGAGGTTAAACGAAATATAACTATCAGTTGTATTATTAGCAAATTGCCCATGCGCAATTATAAAGTCATGGGAAGCCCATGATGGATTGCACAATCAAGGAAGGTTTATTATCATACTTAATAGGGATTTATTTTCCTAGGGCTTGCATGAGAAAGGATGGGCTAATAAAGGGCTGAGAATTGGCTAAGTGTTTGTCAAATTTTCCTAAGAATTGCTAGTCATTTTTTAGCAGGATCAAGGTGAGACAATCACGAGAGTGCATGATTTTATCGGTGTGAGAAAGAATTTTATTGTTTCATGATTCTTTGAATTTGTAAAATATATGATAGAGGGTTTTTGAGCAGTTTCTTTCCCCATGAACATCTTTTTTGTGTTATTGATTTACTTCTTTCTCTTACTTGCATGTGATTGAGCGACCATGTTTTATATTCCGCAAATATTATAGAAGGATTCAGTATCTTGTTATAGTACATCACAAGATCAAATTGAATCCATTGGTATGGAGTTTCTATATAATTTCTAAAAATATAGTTCTTTTGTGGAGCAAGGAGTGGCTCTAACGCTCCACTATTAGAGCTAGTGATGTTCATTATACATGTGTCTTTGTTAGTGTGAAGTTTTCTAGAGAGTGTACCAAAAAGGCTTCACTTAATCCACAAGTGACTAATGGCCCTAACAATAGATGTGGCTATTCGCCACTTCATATATGCAATATAAAGTTAAAATAAAGCATGCAATACAATAGATATATGTAGAGTAAAGCATTAAACAACGATAATAAAAAAGTAATGTAAAACCCCAACCATGGATAACAAAATTTAGAATAATTTTTTTTTTACTACACCTGGTGAAGGCGACTTGTATGAAGCTTAAAAATCCCCCTCAATGGGATGGGTCCTTTGGTTTTCCTCTCTACTTCAGTATGTGGATCTCTCTCTCTCTCTCTCTGATATATGAAACCCAAACAATGTGTGCTAAAATCATATAGGAGCTCTATTGCTAAAAGATGATAATAATGGCGATGATAGTGATCATGGCGAGGAATGGATGGAAAACCCATCTTATTTATAAAAAAATATTGGGTTACTCTCGAAAATGGAGAATAACAAAATATTATTAACCACAATCTACAACTTAATCGCTTGGAAAATTTTATTATATTTTTTGGAGAGGGAAAATATATTTAAATTAGCTAAATACCTTTATTTAGAAATAATAAACAAACAAATTAGTTATTTATTATTTCAAGGATGTGGTTAAGGAATAATAAACAAATAATGATTTTTTTAATCATTCCTGGGTAATTTAGTCAAATTTGGCAAGGAATACTAACTAAATAATGATTTAATTAATTATTCCTAGATAAAAATCAAATAAATAATGATTCATCTAATTATTCCTCATGATTGGGTCAAATGTGACAAGGAATATTTATTAAATAATGATTTAATAATTATTCCTAGAGGAAAATCAAATAAATAATTATTTATTTTTATTCCTCATGGGGTTTCTAATTTTAACCAAAAATAATTTAATAAAATATGGTTTATCACATTATTTACTATAGTGGAAGAAATTTTACTATGGTATAATTGGTCTTACATGGTGTATTTCGATCCACCTAGTTAGAAATGGCTACATGGTCATTTTTTGGTGATAACAGATTATCCCCAATGTACGAGCGTTAGGAGAAAATCGTATGACTGAAATACGTTGTAAGAACACAATCACCTAAACACCAAGGGGGTTTCGAAGAGAGATACATAATTGAAGTGAAGTGAGAAAGGACATAAATAGAGGGGGTGAGACCTACTAACTGATATAAGTCTCCTTTTATTTTGGAGTACATGATCTCAATGAGGCGGGGGAGGCATACCCATACCTGCCGAGTTAACTAAGTACAAATAATAATGATGAGCCCATCAATGTGGGACTGAGCTAAAAAGTATAGATAAATGATACATGACATGATGTCATCAATGGGCCAAAAAATAATACAATGAATCCCATATACATAAAGCGCATGGACAAAGATAGGCCAGGACTAAATATAATAACATATGAGTACATGAGACATAATTCTCCTCAATTTGACATGGGGAGGGGGGACCACACCTAAAGAAGACTTGTTGAACAGGAAAGCGCTCTCAAGATATGAACTGATCATCTGAATGAGACATGCATCTTGTGGGCGCTGCAAGTGGCTGGAACCGAACCCATCAAATATGTAGAACTCCATCTAAGGTTGGAGCATAATTTTAGATCATCTAGGCATGTGGGGGACTATTTGAAAGGCCACCCCCTCATGAGGTTTGAAACATCTCACACACTCCTGGGAATCATTGGTACAATCTGTTGGATCATTAGACCATCAAGTGTGTGATTATCAATCATGCAACAATGAGATGGTGTCAAGCACGTGAGAAAAAACCAAGTAAAAGGGAAACTATGATTCCCTTTGCTTTATCTCAGACACCGAACAATGATGAAAGCTGGAACCAAGGTTCACCGCCCTCTAGACTGTTCTTACGGAATGAATATGTTGAAGTCGATAGAAGAGGGATTTCCATATCTGAGGTAATAAGGAATCCTCCACTAAGGCACGGGGGCTCATATTAGATTCACTGATGGGCTGCCATTAGAGATAATTATGGAAGTATGGAAACTGAGAGGTGGATAGATGTCTTCCCTTGTTAGAGCATAAAATGCATGGTGGAAATGGAAACGAATGACTCGATTCTAGAGGGGATGATAACAGACAGTATAGATGGAGGCCAAAATGGGAAACACAGGATGAATGTGATGCAAAGATGGATGAAATATTGTAATAAGACATAATGGGACTTAGGAATGACTCCAAAAATACAAGGATGACTCATCTCAGATGCTCTGAACAAGGGTGACTCGATGATGTTGCCACATAGGATAGGCTCAAGGGGACCATAAAAACATGAGTAAATGAGGGTTACTCATGACAAAAACCTACATATGAGACAAAAAGTGTCAAGGTAAAGTGGTAACAAATTTCATGTAGCTCATATGAAAAAATTTAGTTTGAATTGGTGGAAAAGTGAAACTTCATGGAAAAAAATGGCTTCTGGGTGAAGTGTCAAATTAACAAAAAAAAATAAAAACCCATTATATAACTTGGTGAGAGCTTTCCAATGATGCTAATGGTTCGTCAAGCGGAGCTATATTTTGGTCACAATGGGCGACATAAAAACTAGTGTTTTTTCTATAAAAGGGATTTTTCCTCCAATTTTAATTCATTTGCTAAGTGAGATGTGGTGAATTTGTAGAGGAGGAGGCCCTAGATCTTATGGATATTGCAACAGACAAAATGATCGTCATAATCAAGATCCTTCAATTGAAGGTAGGTAGCCTAACCTTACTCTGCATTTCCATCTCTTTACATTTTAAGATTAGGGCCTCATCTATTTGTGGGAGACTAATGCCCATCCTCATGACCATAACGCAATTATATAGCCCCGGTATTCATTTTAGAATGAAAATGTGGGCCCAAGAAATACGTCCAAACATTTTTGAAGGTAGAAACTACGTTTTGGACTGAAGATGTGGACTCGTTTGTTGGCCTGGTGAGATTTGAGAATAAGTTGGTTTTAATTTTGTCTTTATCTCTGAACTAACAAAAAATTATGGTGCTTGCAAGTATGGCGGAGATTAAGATTAAATGGCGTGAAAAAGACTTGAATACTATTTGGAGTAAGATTCAGGGGAATCAGGTAGTGGGAGGAGCACTTACTCGTTATGGTGTTCTCAAGTTGTTGGAGAACCCATTGATGAGGGAACGAGAGCCCTTATTATTGATTATTTTAAGCTACTAGGATCCAGACCAGGAGGCCTTTATAGTGTAGGGGAACATGATTGAGCTCATGATCCAGGATATCTACTTTTTGACCCGACTGCCACCCCTTGGGGTGGTAGGGTAAATACATCTAGTGTTGCCTCGTGGGAGGAAAATAGGAGAGTTTTTGGAGTGCCATTGCTGAATTTTTGGTCATGCAAATGGCATGACCATCACGATAAACAACTTGGAGTGTTTATAGACAGGATTTGTAGATGCAGGAGTGGTGCAGATCTTGGGCATACATACTTTTCATCACATCACTATAGGGTAGATGATGTTGGTAGAGATTTTTTGGGAGTGGCCTAATATGGGTGGTCCCAGATGATGTTTTCCTCGTTGAAACTATAGTTGATACTATGGAGGTGATGGGTCAATGAGATAAATTCATTTGGGACTGTGTGGTCCTTCTTCTTTGAGAATATCCCTACCATCTGTCCACATGTGCAGATCCGGGATGGGAGCCCACAGGAGCCCAATATGTGCCATTGGGGACAGCTACTATGATGAGGTGGAGGAGGGGGAGTTAGACGAGTATTCTGACCATATTTTTTTTCTCATTTGGATATTATGCCGCTCTACATATACGACTATCCATACAGTGGTATGTGTTAGCACTTCTTAGTTTCCCAGGGTTGAGAAAAGAAACCAAAGAGGTAGCCACAGATGAAATTTTGACTTTGAAACTAGCACTACCAAATCATAGAGGGCTCTGTCTAAATCAACCAAAATATGATTGGAATTATCAAGGTTTTAGGCTAGGTATTTTGCACAGTAGGGTTTTGATTTAATTTTTGTTGGATGTGAAGTAATAGATTAAGGAACTAGGCCAAATAGATCAAAAGATGAGTTGCAGTCATTAAATGAGGCAAGATAGATGTAATCAGAGACACAAATGGATTTTTTGTTGTATTATGTAAGGAGGAAATCATATGAAAGAGAACAAGTGAGCAGATGCGTGAATTCACTTACCTGGAAGGAAAACATTTAAATGCTAATCTCAAAAAAAAATAAAAAATAGATAACTATTTTTGTTTAACACTTAAGAGATAAAGCATAAGAAGAAATATGAATAGTTGTTAGAAGCATCTAACAATAAAATTCATAAGAAAAACTGGAGAAAAAATGTGTCACGGACCACAACACATGAATCCCATAAAAATAGTTGCAACTACCTACATTATTCCTCTGCCAAAAATGAAGTCCACTAGTCCCAAAAATGTATTAACTTCAAACTTTAAACCCATTCTTACAATTGTTTCTGAGTACGTATATAAGACAAACATGATTTCCCCTCTAAGGGGTTGAATCCTGATCCATAACAATTGATTCATGAACCTACCTAATCACTGTCACATCCTAGGGAAGTTAGAAACAACTTTCCCTTTTTTAGCTAACTGATTGAGCTTATCTCTCAAACCATTGATTACAAGATTATTTTACAATGGTAACCATTAATAAACCTATTGAAATTAGATAAACTCATGATACAAATATCTACATAAACCTAGTTTGACATTTCACCTTTTACACGAAGTTAAAACCTTCATACAGAGAAACACAACAAATCTCACATAAACGAAGAAAATCCTTGGAGAAGCGTAGCAAATGTTTGGCTTGAAATTTTGATGAATCGGATGAGGTTTTGAGTGTTGTTGAATACCTGTGAAGAAACTTGGAGATGTCAACTACACCCAGAAGCCTTTAAACCATTCAAAAAAAACATTTAACCTCTTCAAACTTGGTTTCAAATCTGACTGTTCAAAAACGCAACAAACTCTCCAGAAGCACAATGAAAAATATGGGTCAAATACAAATTGATATCTCTTTAACCATAATACCTATTAAAAAAGTGGAAGAGGTTTTTGTAGTGTTAGCACTCCTTAGTTTCTCAAGGCCGATAAAGGAAACTACTGAGGTAAACTCAGACCAACGTTTGAAATGGTATCTAGCCCTACCAAATCAGAGAGGGCTCTCTCAAAATAAACCTCACAGCCAATGGAAGTGACTGGATAATATTAGGGTTTTAGGCTAGTTATCAGGTCAATAAGGTTTTTATTAGGGTTTGCTGGATAAGAAGCACCAGGTATAGGAACTAGGTCAATTATTCCAAAAGATCAGTTATAGTCATAGAATGAGGTAAGATAGTTGTAGTAAGTGACACAAATAGCTCTGTCATTGTAGTGTGGTGAGGAGGAAATCATATGAAAGGAGTTAAGTGAGAATGCATGCACGAATTCACTTGTTTTGAAGAGAAACACTTAGATGATAATCTCAGAAAAAACATTATGAACTTTGAGGGTGATCCAGACTTACCACTTCCGCCAGCACGAGCATGGGATCCAGATGGTAAGTGAATGTAATATCCCAAAATGGGAATGAAGCAATGCATAAGCACAATAATGGAATATTAATGAGAAATAACTCAAAAAATGTGTTAAAAACACATAGACATCAATTACATGTACAACAGCAAGAAATCTGATCCATTACATCTACCAAAAGTGGGGAAAAGTAGCAATTTATGCCCTAAAAACGTTGTTTTCAGAATATTGCATTATAATAGGGGAAAATAACACTGGGATCCCTTAGAATATTCAATTTTGGACTCACACCCAGAAAATATTCGAAAAAAAATCACTTTTTCTTATTTAAACAGATCTCCCGGTCCCGATATGTCTTAAAAACACTGAAATCCCATGACTTGACTAAACAGAAGTTTTATGAAACTTGCATAGGATATTTTAAAGAGGGTTTCTGATAAAATATCATGAAAAAATCATATATGGAAGTTTATTTCTCAGAACATGAAGAAAAATGGAGATCTAGCTCCTTTTACACATCAGAAAGATAAACCAGCAAGGGTTTCATGAAAGCACAAGTATAAGATGCATAGATTTGAAGATATGGATATGGAAATAACGTATTATAATGAATAACTGTATCTAAATAGCTTAATAATACAAAAATGAAGGAGTATCCTTCTTACAAGTCTTTTTGGGAGAAGGGTTGGCCCTTTCCCTGAGAAAGCAAGACAAGATTGAGGGGATTGACCCTCTCACTGCAACACTGAAAATAATGACACAGTTATTGCAAGGGAATGAATTGTAGGATATGTAAAATACATTGGCCACATGCTAAGATCTTCCAAATACTTCCTTACTGATCTCCCAGAGAAAGGAAGGCTTCCTTCTCTGAAACACAAGCTCCGGAAGTGGTGTTTTGAACGTTGACTGCAACACCCTGCATCACAATGTTATAATGATGCAGAAATAACACTGTAGCTGAAGGAGGATGCTTGGCCTCAAGCTTGGATGTGAGGAAAATAATTACAATCTCCTTCAAGAGGCCTCTCAATAAAGGATAAGGATTCCTAAATAGGAAATCCTTGTGCTAAGCAGCACAACAACTCTGCTAAAAAGCAAGAGGATGCAGAAAAGTCTAAGCAGACAAATCAAATATCATTCCAAAGATGTCTTGTTATGGTAACCTTGCCCTCCTTTTATACATGTGTGAGCCTTCTTTCCTTGGGCCCCACTCAATTAGGGTTTCCTCCACCAAGGAATCTTCCTCCCACTATCTCTGCACTGTCTCACAAGATGCTCCCCACCTTCTATTCCAACGTCGTTGACTTTGTCAAACTTGACCTTGTCCACATGCAAAATTCCCTGTTCACAGATGAAGGTGTGAAATCCAGCCTTTATGTTGATCCCTTTTCACATTATGAGGGATTTTATTTAGATTTTTATTATGCATGGGCCTCCTTACCCATTTATTCATCTCCTAATTGAAATCAACAAAATTTAATATTCGAATTTGCTGCATGCAAATTTTGTAATATTACACATAACCCATATTGGCCTTCGGTTCCAACCAAGATTCCTGGTGATTGTTCTATGTTTGAGGGCAAGGCTGGCAAAGATCCCCAAGCGCATGTTATGACTTACCACTTTTGGTGTTCCTCTAACTCTTGGGTTGACGATTCCCACTAGAGAATTTGGCGGAAATTCTGATGGCCAAATCGTCGCTATTCCGACACATTGTCATCGTAGGAGCGACAGTTAGAGGGCGGGAAAACCGTGGTTTACCATACCGTCGCAGTTCCGACACAACTAAAAGTGTCGCAGTATCGACACTTTTCCGTCTCTTCCAAACAAGCGTCACTCTTCCGACGTCTCCTAATCCGTCGCACTTCCGACCTCTATAAACTGTCGCACTTCTGACGAAATGTGGTCCGACGTTTTGAACGTCGCTCTTCCGACGTCTGTAAACTGTCACAATTACGACGGAATGTGGTCCAACGTTTTTAACATCGCTCTTCCGACATTTGTAAACTGTCACAATTACGACGAAATGTGGTCCGATGTTTTGAACGTCGCTCTTCCGACGTATGTAAACTGTCACAATTACGACAAAATGTGGTCCGACATTTTGAACGTCGCGCTTCCGACGTCTGTAAACTGTCACAATTCCGACGCTTACAAGACGTCGAAATTGCGACGGAAGGTTCAATTAAAAAAAAAAAATTGGAACTTTAAAAGAGGGAAAACGTTGTTTTGAATATATTATATGAAGTAAAACAGTACATGAAGTCATTACATTTTCACATCTGAAGATTTGAACCCAAATATCCATCCAGAAAAGTGGAAGTCCCACCCCAGACAATGATAGAAAAATACCCCATGTCACATACAGGGACATGATATAAAACCCAGTAACGGTCCACATAGAGATTATCGACAATCTGAGAAAGCATCCAAATATGCCCGAGGCATCTATAAGAAAGTGAAATAGTAGTATGTAGAATAGTAAAGCAACAGATAGAGTACCGACGCCCATTGTTCCAAATACAAATTAAAGTACCCAAAATCCTTGAACAGAGAAAAACGCTAATCATGTGAGGAGTGTGATATGTCCCAAATATAAAAAGACCATGAGACCATATCAATAAACCAGCAACATAGACCAGCATCGCTAGTTTTGAAGGCAGAGTGATAAACATTAATCATTTTTTTTTCATGAGAAAAAACGTTGTTTTGAATATATTATATGAAGTAAAACAGTCCATGATCAAAAAAGACCTAAGTACTTGAGATAATTCATCATTATAATCATTCATCTTTAACCTTTTCCTAAGTAAAATCTCATTTTGCTTAGGAAAATTATGCAAAATTCCATAAAAATTCCTCAAAATAACTTACTATTCTAAGTTTAAGTGTTGAAGATGAGATATTGCAATTTACTTCAGAAATTGTCACTTTCTTAGATGTGCAAAGTATTTTGAGTTCCCTTGTCCCTTTGTCATATTAATGTTTAACTCTAGTTACTAAATCCCTAGTGAAAATGCCTTATCCTAAGTATATAATTCCTTTTAAATTAATATCCCAAAAACCCCTCTATTATGTTTTAACCAAAGTAATTACTTCCCAAATATTCATTAAAAACCCGCTATACAAGCCCTTTGGTTAAATATATCCTTATATCATAGTCCCGCCCCTATGGTAATTAAATAATGTTTATTTATTACCATATAAATAGAAATATCGAAATAACGTTTAAACATGTAATTCTATGTGTTTAATACAAAAAGGATCAAACCCGAAGTTTTACTTTTTAAACCAAACTTTGGAAAAATCCCACGCCAACGTGGCTCATCCACCTGGCATCCCACCCGATACTTTAACTTTAATACCCGCGCCCAACAAAACCCCGCCACGACTCCTTTTTCCATTATAATTACGGGATTAATTAGTTATCAGAACTAATTAATAACCTTACCTCCACCAATCAACTCCCGCCCGGGGTGATTAATTAACGATAAATATATTGGGCCCGCACCATTTAACTTCCCACGATCTCCCCGTCATTGCAACCATCCGATCGCTCTTCCAAAGATCAACGCTCCTCGGCAATTCCGCTACCCATCCTTTGTCAGAGTTTTAACGCGCGGGGGATTGGTGGTATTTGACTAGTCACCCGTCCACGTGTCGATACTCTAATGGAATCGCTGCCCGCTCATCTAATACCACCTTTGTCCATAAGCGGTGCGGGGACTAACCGCTTACCGCCCGGCCTTCCTGCCCCACGTCAGCCCGTACCAAAGTGAAGTCACTCCTCGAAAAACTAAAACCCCTCTTTTGCCTTTGGAAATAAAACGAATTTTTGCGTTTTTATGTCATTTTCGTCATTTGAACGCGACTATGCTTTTCGCTAAAGAATTCGAATTTTCACTAAAATCCACTGTTCCATTCGATTTCGCTCCAGAATTCCGCCAGACATATGTTCAAGCATCCTCCTGCTACCGCCTGTTACCTGTTAAAAGCCCGTTTTCCTTCAAGAACAGGTATTTATCCTAGAACGCTTCGAACTTCAAAAGAAAGTCTGTTTTGTGTTTTCCACTGAATTAGTGATTAAAACTTATCACTGAGATCATTCCCTGAAGTTTTAAAACTGTAAAATGTTCCCCTGTAACTACAATTGAGTTAATTTCCTTCATTTAAGTTGAAATTGCGCCTGGCCTGTGAAGGAAAACCAGAAACCTCCGTTTTGAATCCACAAGAACCAAAATGGAAGCCCCAGCAGCCTTGAATGTGACTCCACTGAATGCCCCCCACAGAGAGTTAGAATATTTGCCTTTAGTAGATAAAGATTTTCAGATTAAAGATTTGCATTTTGATGAAAGCCCCCTTCTGAGTTATTGTCGCTGCAGAGACGAGTACTCAAAGGGGCAAGATCTCATTGGGTTGTGGGAATCCAATCTCCCGAGATATCTCATTCCCTCAGTCATTTCTTTCCCAGAAATCATCCACTATTGCCATTCTAACTATGATCCCACTAAGAGAGCTGTAATATCCCCTGACCAGAGTGTCCTTTTCTCCATTACTCCCCAGGCTATCAATGCAATGCTACATTTTGAACCAGACCAAGAACTAGCACCTTTGTCTATGGAAGAATTGATTGAAAAGTCTAATAAATTGACCTTAGAAAAATTGGAGTCCATTTGCCAGAATTTCATGTTGCCTGAACATCAACCTAAGGGACCTCCTCCCTATGGTTTTTATTATTTCACTAAGTTGGGAAGGCTCATCCTAAATATGATATCTTTTGTCTTGGGTTTCAATACCAGTGAATATGTTGATGAGATAACCCTGGTTTTGCTATCTATTTTTACTCCTGGGCAACCTCCTGAAGTTAAATATGACTTTTCCTCCTTCATAGCCAATAAGATCCATGTTCAGTGCATGAGGCTAGATGATGAGAAAGTTTTCAAATATTCCTCAGTTATTTATCATCTCATTATCTTCTATCAATCAGAAAAGTTCCCTTTCCCTGTTAAAAAGCTTGATGCCAAGGGAAACCCTAGGTCAGTTATATTTTGGTCTCCCATAATTCATTCTTCCTATAAGTCTCCATATTCCTATACTGAGTTCATCGATCTCTTTGTATATCCTGCAACTACCTTGTTGACAGGAATCCCTCCTCCAAGGCTCAGTAATGAAATCAAGAAGACCTTGCAACTTTCAAGGACCTATAAAGTTGGAGATTGGTATTTATATCAAAACCATTCAGTCATCAGAATCTATGGATGTGAATTACATCCATTCAAGTTGCCAAGATATGTGCCCATGAGAATTTTTGCCTTGGAATATTTCAGGCAAATGAATAATTCAGATGTGATCCATTTTTGTAGTGTGAAGAAGAAAGCCCAATTAAGGATCAAAAGTCAATTAGGTCCTTTCATCTACAACTCTAGGGAGGCCGAACAAGAAGCAGAAAACATACTGCAAAACCATTGCAAGTTCCAAAGAAGTTTTCGTTGGGTTCCTTATGACCCATTTGGTTTTATCTGTGAAAAGAGAATAAAGAACAAGTCATCCCCTTACATACACCACAAGATTCCTCAAATAGAACAATATGCAAATCAAGATGAATGGGTTGAAGAAACACTAGTTGAAGAAGAAAGTGAAGAAGAAAAAATGAACAGAATGATGAAAGATTTTGAGAAGGAGTATGACCTAGAATCTTGTGGTCAAGTGCAGGTACCTCACATTGGCACTTCTTCAGCAGCAAATCTATAGCAGACATTACAGGAAGGTAGTTCACCGGTGGCAGCAGAATCAAAAGGCAAAGGAAAGGAACCTGAAATTCAGGTCATTGAAACTTTAGTCATGGCAGAGAAACCTCAAACTTCCAGAGCACCAGATCAATCACAGGTTTCTCCCATTCAGGTAAATCATCCACAAGTTCCAAAATTACAAACTCCATCCAATGTGGAAATAGGAAAGAAAAGGCAGGTTCCAGATACTACTCCTCTTAAAGAGTCCTCAAAGCTACATCAAGCCAAAAAACAGAAACCAGATCCACTTCCTGATGTGGAAATCATAGATGAGATATTTGATGATGGAAGGGAAGACAGTCAACTAACTGGCACAATTAGTGAAACAAACACAGGACAGAAAGGAAAATCTTTGCAAAAGCAGTTAAGTACTGAGGTATCCTCTTTCAGACCACCAAAGACAGACACAGGGGATATAAAAAGAACCTTCATCAATATAAAGGCAAAGAATGATCCATTAAGAATGAAGGTATATGATCAATATTTGAAAATGGCTCCACATAATTAGGAGAGGTTAATGTCAGCATTTGACATTTCACAAGGAAAAATGATGATGAGCCACTTCAAGTCAAAGGTGCCAAAACCCATGTCAGCAGCTGATTATATTAGAACAAATTTTGAGGTCCTGGCAAAGGACATTCACCCTTTAGACCAGATTGAGCTGCACAAACAAACTGGGGAAATGGTGTATTCCACTCTGACTAATAAGGCCATGGCAGCCCTAACGCTGCAAGATTCTTTAAATAACACAAGTGCCCAATTGCAAATTGAGAAGGCCTCTTCTCAGGCCAAAGACAACAGAATAAAGTCTTTAGAAGACATAATCATCAGCTTGGGTCAGAACCCCAAAGATATTAAAAGCATTGAAGCATTAATAAAGAAGAAAGATGATGACATAGCTGCACTGAGAAAGCAACTGAAATTGCCAGCCTCAAGGCACCCCCAGACCCAAGAAGTTTTAAAGGGGAATTCACAAGAAGAGGTAATGGAGTTGCTCCTAAATATGACTGAGCGACTAAGTGAAACAGAGAAGGAATTGGAACAAGCTTTACAGGAAAAGGAAGCTATCATGCAGGCATCCACTACAGAAGCTGCTACAACCACAGGTACTACAACAACAGGTCAGCAAACATAGCCAGCCTAGGTAAACACTTCTGGTTTAAGTTCTGATGATTTGATAAAACAAATGGAAAGTTTACAATTAAGAGTCACAGAACTTCAAACCACAAAGTTACAATTAAAAGATTTGGAGCAGAAGTATGATACATCTAAGAAGACAGTTGCTGATAATACCAGGGAAATCAAAAGATTGGACAGATTAGTTAAGGCTTTAGAAAAAGATCTTTCACTAGAAAAGCCTTTGAAGGAAATAAATGAAATTCTTTGGGGTAATATAATTGAATTAATAAAAAGTATTTGGCCCTCTATTCAAGCAATTTTTGAACAAAATGACCTTATTAAAGTAGCTCAGGAAGAAATAAACAGAACAAGAGATGAACTAAGAGGTAGACCTGAGCAGGCCAATCAGCTTATTCAATTTTTGAACACCCGAACAAAACAACAGCTTGCAAGACTAGGAATTGAAGACAGGACCGGCACTATTTTGATGATAAAAAGAGTTTTCATCAAAAGAACTTTTATGCAGAATTTAGAAAGGAAGTGTGTAGATATTTTGGATGATATTAATGCTTTCAGAGAAAAATTTCAAGTTTTGTTAGACAGTGGGTTACCCAGTCCAATGCTCTCACAGGACCAAATAATGGAACTAGAAACCTATGTCAAGAAAATAGAGAGCCATGCTCAAAATACAACTACTAGTTCTATCAGTGTACCAGAAGCAACGTTGCCAACAAGGAGAAATCTATATGACAGGTTGAAGAATTTATTTCATCTTGAACATGAAATAAAGTATTTGTTTCCTGATGAGCCCACTTTTTACAAACTCACAGAGGCTGATGAGACATTGAGAAAACTTAAGAGGACTATAATACCAGATGATCAATGGTGGAAAGACCTATTGGAAATTCTATGAAAATTATCTTCAGGAGGAGAATTTTATCTTTTTACTATTATGTAAAAGATAAAAATGAGCACAGATGAAAGAGTATCAGTTGAACAGATTAAAGAGTATCCGTAAAGACAAAGAGTATCAAACAAGCAAAGAATTTACTCCAAGGGACAGCACCGAGCCCTATCTCAGCACTTACCTCCAGCACATCAGCAAAATGAGGAAACGACACATCAGCAGTTACCTATTATTCTATCCACGAGACCATTTGTCTCCTATTTATTTGTAAATTACTCCTTAGTCACCCTAGATTATTGGCTAGGTTAGTGTGAGATTTTTTCAAGTATTTCTTGTATAAATAAACCCTCTGAATCATGTCAAAGTGAGAAATGATGCTATGTGATTGGTTTCGTATGATTTATGGTTTTCCCTACTTGTTTGTTGCCACTTGAAAAGTACATTGTTAAGTCTCCGCCTGATTTCCTCGTTTACGATGAGATCAGGAGAATTAAATTACGATCTTGCCCCTTGTCCTTGCTTGAACAGTTGGCTTAAAGGTATTTATAGTTGTGATCATAGATGTATTTAGGTGTTCCCTCTTATATGATCATAATTATCAGTGAATCTTTTATGTTTTCTAAGTCATTTGAAATAAAATCTTTGAGGAAATAGGGTGTTCCCCAAATCTTAGATTTCATTTTAAAAGTTGTTTTGAAGTCATTATTTTCTTGAAGTGTGATTTGTAGAATTCATGGTTAGCCCTATCTATCAAATAGCTCTTATTGTTCAAGTAGTGTTTTCAATTTCCCTTTGTTGAGAATTAAACTTCTCTTTCCAAATCATTGATGTCCATCTCATTCCAAAACCAAAGGATCCTATAGCCAAGTTAGATTTTCCCTCTGATATCCCATATCCATTGATAAGTTTGTCACTACTTCTTCTTGACTCCATTACCCAATGAATCCGAAATTTCCCCTCTCTATCTATCTTTCCTAGACCTTTCATATTCTATGGTATCAATTCAACCAAACAAACAACCAAACACCTGCACTTAATAACTTGTCTAAAACCAATATTCAAAGCACACAAGAT